>JAUPFV010000001.1:288905388-289160170 GCA_036936605.1 Limnanthes douglasii subsp. nivea
TACTTTTTCCTAAGACAATTAATAACAATTGAAGTCACTAAATAGGAGACTTCAGTGGGGAACAAACTAAGAATCAATGTTTTACTTGTTCAAATTTGATTTGGTATTCTTATTATCTCGTTTGAATTCTTATAATGAATCCTGAAAACAATCCATCAGTTCGATTCGCGATGGAAACGCTAAGAGACGATTTGCAAAGAAATGAAAACAGACGGGATGGATCTGTTCTGATCCAAACGCAATTGGATATTGAAATGCGCAAGAACCAACTCTTGGATAAAATAAACACGCTGAACGAAAAGTACAAAAAATGAGAACAAGAAATTCACTCGGTGAAGCTTAAATCTGAGGTGAGGCAAGTAAACAAGAAAACTGAGATGGGAAATCAGTCTGATCAATCTTGTACTGATCGACATGTTAGAAGTGAGCAGAAGAAAGTGCGTTTTGTAGCTCCAAAAGTGCGTTATTCTTCTCGAAAATAGAAAAAAAGACAAACATAAATATGTAGTCTCGAGTGACGAAGAGGTTGAAAGTTCTAGTTCAAGCTTTAAGAGGTATAAGAGTTCTTTGAAAGAGGAACCAGAAAGTGAATAACCAAGGAAGCATACGAAGGAACAAAAATTTAAAAGGGATAACATTCCTCGTTGCTTGAGGGAATCTACTTGGTCTGAAGGGAATACATCGAATCAATATTCTGAGACTGATCAAAATCTGTATGCAGGCATGGGGACTGAGGATCAGTATGTGCAAGGTTTCGATTGGAGGAACTCTCCGTTGACAAGTGAGATTCGATCTATAACACTTCTGAAGCGTTTTGATATTGCTAAGGTGGAAAAGTTCTATGGGATGCAAGATCTAGATGACCGCATCAAACAGTTCAAGAACTACATGAAGAATTTTGAAGATGATGACCGGCTGGTGCGTCGTGCTTTCACAAACTTTCAAAGGGACGACATTAAAATGGTACAACCGGATTCCGAGGGGATCCATTTCAAATTTCAAGGATTTCTACACTGCTTTTCGAAGGCAGTTTGTTGGAAGTAAGAAGATAAGAGCGAACAACAATACAATTATTCAGTACAAACAAACGGTTGGAGAGAAATTAAAGGATTACAAAAAGATGTTTGTTCTCACTAAGGAATGTTTGGATAATTGCGAAGAAAATATGACAATGACAGCTTTTCGTCAGGGTTTACTGCCAGGGAATCTGGCTAATGAAACGACGAAGAGGAGAGCTATAACCTTTGGAGCATTGATGGCTCAGTTAGAGGATCAGATCAAGGTTGAAGATTCAACCAGGGTCCAAGGAGGACCAGTTAGTACTCCAAATAATTCGAGTAAGGTGGCCAATAACTAAGGGCAACCCTCGAATCGTAATCAGCGGTCACGTCCGAAGAATAATAATTTGCCACGTCGAACTAGTGGATATTCAAATCATGCTCCATCCTATAATTACAACAGACCGAGTCCGAATCAGTGGATTAGGCCAGAGTACTACGCAGACTTGATAAAAAGCATGGCTGCAATTTTTTACAAGAACTAGAGCTTGGTAAATTTTAGGAAGCCAGCTCCAATAAATAGGCCAAGGGAGGAGCGAAATAAAAAATATTGCAGGTATCATGAGGACATCGGACATGATACTAATGATTGCATCGCATTAAAAACAAATTCCAAATCTTCATTGAAAATGGGAAGCTTTTGACTTATGTAAAGTCACAAAGGAGCAGGTCGAAAACTCGAGCATCGACTTTACGGTCGTCTAACCCAACTGCACCAGCTAAGAATTTAATTATTTTAGATTCGAAGGCTGAGGAATTGGATGCCTCTTCGGAATATTTGGATAAAGATCTGAACATGTTAATCTTGATGGTTGTTGAAGAGCCTATAAATAAAGGGTGTATGCAAGACTTGTTATTAAATCGCTATGCAATTATCACAAAATGGCTCAAGCACAGAACATATGCAAATGACAGACTTAAATGAACACAAGATTTAACGTGGTTCGACAATTGTCTACGTCCACGGGCACCGCCAGAGGAAAGAGTTTCACTATGATAGATAATGTTATGGATTTCAGATTGTGTTTTGTGTAGCCATAGTAATCTATTTATATGGAATAAATAGATTTACTAGATAATGGTCCTAATAGACTTGTATACATGAGACCAAAAATGAAATTACCCATTTTAGCTTCACTGTCAATGACACAAACCTGTACCGCCGAACACGGTACACAGTCAAGGCACAATGACACTATGAGAGACACAAAACTGTACCGCCACACATGGTACACTGTCAAGGCACTATTTGACTCATTCACAACAAATCTTCCCATTGAGGCGAATATTCTTTCTTCACTAACAACAAAGAAACTTCTCTTCTTATGACTCACCAAATTCCCCTAAGGCATTCACTCTATACTGCGATCATCGATCCAGTTTAGGCACTCCCTAAACTTTTGAACTGATACTGCCTTGGTCATTATATCTGATGGATTATCGTGTGTAGACACTTTCTTCACATCAATAAATCCCTTTGATATTATATCATTAATAAAATGATACCTGACATCTATGTGCTTTGTACGCTCATGGTACATATGGTTCCTTGTAAAGTGTATGACGCTTTGACTGTCACAAAACACTTTCATAGTAGTTCTATCTAAGCCCAAATCTGCCACCAAACCTTGCAACCATGTTGCCTCTTTAACTTCTTCTGTTACCGCCATGTACTCTGCCTCTGTTGTAGACAAAGCTACAGTAGCTTGCAACTGTGCTTTCCAACTGATCACACTCCCAGCTAGAGTAAATACATATCATGTCAGAGATCTTCTTTTATCCATATCACCTGCAAAATCAGAATCAACAAAACCAACCAATGTTCCTGCAACATCATTCAGCGATTCACCAATATCGGTCTTGTTAAAAGTTAAGCCGACGTTCACAGTATTCTTAAGATACCGAAGTATCAATTTCACTACTTGCCAGCGTTCTTTCCCATGACATCCCATGTACCTGCACTTGCATATGGAAACTTCGACATTTGTTTCAACTCAGCATCGTCATTGGCCGCTCCTACTGCAGAAAACTTGAAATGAGTAGCAAATGGAATGCAAACTGCTTTAGCATCAAAAATGTTGAATCGTTGTAACACTTTCTCAATATAGCTTTGTTGAGACAAGTGTAATGATCGTACACTTTTGTTCCTGATAATCTCCATAACAAGAATTTTCTTTGCTCTACCCAGATCCTTCATCTCAAACTCGGCACTAAGCTGCTTCTTCAACTGAACAATGTGTGACATACTACAAGCAACAATAAGCATATCATCCACATACAACAACAAGTAAACATAAGAATTATCTTACATCTTTTGATGATACACACAACTATCATATGGACTCTTCGTGAACCCTTTTGACACCATGAATGTATCAAAACATTTGTACCATTTCCTAGGTGATTGTTTTAAACCCTACAATGACTTTTTCAACAGATAAACTCTGTCCTCCATATTAGGTTTGATAAATCCCTCTGTTTGTCTCATGTAGATTTGCTCCTCCAATTCACTATGTAGAAACGCAGTCTTCACATCCAACTACTCAAGCTCTAAATCTTTCAAAACTACTATGGCTAACAAAACTCGAATCGAACTATGCTTCACCACTAGAGAAAACACTTCATTGATGTTGATTCCTTCCGTTTGAGTAAAACCCTTAGCGGCCGGTCTTGCTTTGAATCGAGATGCCTCAACCCCTGGATTACCTTCTTTTTTTCTCGAACACCCATTTACTGCCTACTATCTCATGTCCTTTAGGAAAGTCAACAAGCTTCCATGTTTGATTATTATGAAGAGATTCAATCTCTTCCCCCATAGCACCAATCCATCGACCTGCCTCTGAACTCGCTATAGCTTCTCTGTAGCTACTAGGTTCCCGCATCTCAACTTCTTTTGCAACTGACAGAGCATATGTAACTAGATTCACGTATCTTTTTAGAAGTCTAATATATCTTCTTTCTTTGCCCAATGCTATGCTATAAGGTTGTTGTTCTGGTTCAGGCACATCATCGTCACTATCATCCGATGCTGACGCTTCACCTCCTGATTCTGGATCCACCTCAGAACCACTTGAATTATTGGACCTGCTAGGAACTGATTCTACTTCAAGCTCCACCTGTTTACTCACAACCGATCCTAATTTGACAATTTCTCCTACTTTATTCTGACTGTCTATCAAAGCAAACTCATTAAAAGTAACGTCCGTACTGATGAGAAAACCTGGAGACTTTGGAGAGGTACACCATAACCTATATCCCTTCACTCCAATAGCATATCCTAGAAATATGCACCTTTTTGCCCTCGGCTGAATCTTACCATCTCTCACATGAGCATACGCAAGACAAACAAACACCTTCAAATGTTCATAATCAGTCGACGATCCAGACCAAATCTCAAAAGGAGTTTTACAATCAATAGTCGTTGGTGGAGACCGATTCCCCAACGACTATTGATTTCTCACACCGGAATGCGAGAGCATACTTTGTGCTTTGTCACAGAGCATTCTGTTTATTCTTTCTGCAACTCCAATCTGTTGTGGTGTTCTAGAACAAGTGCGATGGCGCACTATTCCCTCAACTTTGCAGAACTCAACTCACGACTGCAATATTCTAACCCATTATCTGTCTAAAGACGTTTGATTTTTCTTCCTGTTTTCTTCTCAATCATTGTCTTCCATTTGACAAATGTTGAATATGCCTCATCTTTCGTTTTCAGAAAGTAAACCCACACCATCCTTGAATAATCATCAATCAAACTCATGTAGTATCTGGCTCCGCTCTTGGATGGAATTCTGTTTGGACCCCAAAGATCTGAGTGAATGTAGTGCACTGTCCCTTTCGTCTTTCTTACAGTCGATTTGCTGAATTTGACTCTAGTTTGTTTACCAAACACACAGTGCTCACAAAATCTCAATGATTCTGCTTTATACCCTTTCAACAAATCTCTCTTTCCAAAAACAGCTAATCCTCTATCACTCATGTGACCAAGACGCCAATGCTACAACTTATTTTGATCCTGCCTACTTTGGCTATTACTCCCTGATGATGCTACTGCAGCATCGCCCATAACAACACTCCCCTGGAGAATGTAAACACCCTTCTGCAAACTGTCTTTCATGTATACCATTGAGTCTTTTGTCACTTTGATTACACCATCTTCTGCACGGTACTTGTAACCCCGAGAGTCTAAAGTCCCAAGAGAAATCAGGTTTCTCCTTAACCCAGGAACATGCCAGCATGTCAAGATTCTAACAACCATGTCAAACATTCTTATTCTGACGTTACCAATACCACCAACAGTCAACGAATGTATAGAGAAACTCTTTGTCACTTTTGATGTAGTCCGAGAAGATCGGCGAACGAATATTCTTAATTTTTGACTCAAGGAACATTACCAGATGATACGAAATTGGCCAAAAAAATTGAGAGGTAAAGCCTTCAGATACATAACGATGGAATTTTGTATATGAAAGACATTAAGCAGGCCATTAATACGATGTCTAGACTGGCAAGAATCACACGAGGTATTGTCAGATTTCCATGATGGAGAGGGGTCAGCTCATTGCAGGTTTGAAACTTTATCTCGTCAAGTTTTACTTGCAGGATTTAGTGGCCTACAATCATGAACTATGCTAAAAATTTGGTTCAAAGCTGTGATACTTGTCAAAGATTTGTTAATGCTATACACAGGCCGACAGTTCCACGTATGTCTATAAATGAGGCCATACCATTTGATATATGGGAGATTGATTTGGTGGGGTTTTTGTCGTTGGCATCAAGGGGGCGAAAAATGATAATTGTAGCAGTGGATTACTTTACAAAATGGGTTGAGGTAAAACCACTATCTGGAACAAAAGCAAAAGATGTAATCAAATTCATTGTGAACAGTATTTGTTGTCGCTTCAGAGTACCTAGGAGAATTACTACAGATAATGGCCCTCAGTTTAATAATAAGAAATGACCTTATTTTTCGCATCAAAGGGAATTCAACAATATTTTTCGACATTTTTTCATCCTCAAGCCAGTGGACAAGTCAAGGTAACTAACATACCTATTTTATATGGTTTGAAGAAAAATTTGACAAGGGCAGCAGGGAAATGGCTGTACTATTTATAAAAAGTACTTTGGGCTTATCGGACAACTCACAGGGAAGCTACTAAGGAAACTCCTTTTGCCTTAGCATATGGAATGGATGCAGTTAGCCCTGTGGAATCTATGATGTCATTTTGTAGAATAACTCAATATTCTGAAAGATCTAATGATAAAACTAAAAGGGAAAATTAGATATGATTGAGGAGAAAAGACTTCGAGCTCATTTAAATGTAATCCATTACCGAAGTCTTATAAGGAACATATACGATTCGAAGGTAAAAAAAGAGTTTAAAGCGGGTGACAAAGTGTTAAGGAAACTATTTTTTGCATACAAAGGAGAAGAACCTCGGAAAAATGGCCCCGAATTGGGAAGGACCTTATATGGTTATTGAAAGGATAAAACCAGGGTCTTATCGCCTTTGTGATATTCAAGGGAGGACGCTTCAACACCCATGGAATATACATCACTTGAAGTTATATTGGGAATAGATCTATTGTATTTTGAATTTGTTACTATCGATTGACACACTCTTTCCTATCCTGTTGGCCCATGAAGGTTTTAATGAGGCGCTATGTACATATTCAATTCTATCAATAAAATGCATTTTTGGCCAATGGTTGTTTACAAGTGTTTATTTAAAACTATCTTGACAACTTATCAAAGACTGATCATCTTTGAGGTTGGCCAAGAGTAGAATGTTCCAAAGTATTTATTACACTTTTCGAAGAAACAACCATATTCGAAGGGCTATGTTCAATAAATGCACTGTGTTATTCGAAGTGCCACGTTCAAGATGCACTGTAAATTTTGGAGTGCTACGTCAAAAAAATGCACACTATATTATTCGAAGTACTACGTTCAAAAAATGCACACTGTGTTATTCGAAGTGTTACGTATTGTGAAGTTCGAAGTACATTATTATATTTGAGGAGTTATATTTAAAAAAAAAATTATTAACTTCGAATAATTAATATTGATAATAAAAATGAAACATAAACAAAGACGTTTGTCAACTGGATTAATTCGATGAAGTACAATGGGCATGACACTAATTTGAGAGATACAAAAAAAACATGAAATCAGAGGACAATAAAAATCATTCAGATGACTCTTCTTCGGATGATTCTTCTTCCTCTGATGATGAGCTTGGGATAGGATCAAAGGCTTCACTAGGGCGCCGTTCGACAGGATTATCATTCCAAAAACTGGAAAGGTTGATTTTTGGATAAGTTGCACGAATCTCACGAAGGAGGGTGATGGCTGTCTCTTCTTTACCATTGTTAATAACAGCCAACATGTCCTTGGAACATTCAGTTTCTGCGGCAGTAACAACAAATTGTTTTTCCTTTTCGAAATTAGCCTTCATCGTGGTTATCTCATCATCAGTCAACTTTTTCTTTTCTACTTTTCTTATAATATGAGAAGCTTGAAGACCCTCGGATTTAGATATTTCAACAGTCAAGTCTTCAACATGTTTAGTTTTGAGCTTGTTCATCTTCTCTTGATGCGAGGAGATAAGTCTTTCTTTGTCAGCATTATGTTGCTCTCATAAATGGCATTAGACGAAAACCATTCCTTGAATAAACTCAGATCTTGCCACTTCAAAGGTGTGGAACTGATTGATTACGTAATTCTGAATTTTTTCCCTCAGTTGTTTCTCAACATCGGTAATTCCCTTATAACGAACTATATCTTTGGCCAATCGTTTCAAGTGACTGTGAAAAGCCTCGACTTGTTGAGAAAGAAACTTTGCTGCAACATCGAGATCGGGAAATGGTTGGAGTGCAGCAAGGATAGCTGGGATAAGTGGAATAGGAGGAAAACCTGTTGGGCTAGGATGATGAATCATGTCCAGAGATGTAGCTGGAGCAGAAGGACATATAATTTATGGAGGCGTTTCGATGGTAAGCCTTCTCCTAAAATTGTGTATACGAGTCTATATCTCTTGGATGACATGATCTTCTTCCCCAACAAGTTCTTGTGACTCGTTGAAATTAATGATGATATCGGGATCGAAGTGGTCGTTGTCTTGATTATCATCATCTGCATTGTCCTTGATAAGGATTGTAGCATCATTATTGGTTGCTTCCTTTTCACAAGGAGGACTTTTATGATTCCCAACAATTATGACCTCATCCTCATCAAACAGTGTGTATTCGATGGTCTTTAAATTTTTTCCTTTTTCCCATGAGGACTGATGGAACTTTTTTTTCGAAGGCGTGGAAGTTTTCTTTTTCTTTGAAGAAGGTTCTTCTTCTTCCCATTCTTCAATGGTTGAAAAAGTTGTTTCTGTTGCTTTTCTTTTCAGATGTTTGGGATTCGGTTGTGTTGAAGGGCTAGCACCAGATGTGCAAGCTGCCTTTTTATCTTTTTTCGCTTTTTTCGCTTTTTTCTTTTGAGGCAAATGACTGTCTGACCTATTGCGGATGGGGAGGAATACCCTACAGTCAAGTCAAACTAATATTTTGCAAGCGTGATGGGGGTTGGGCTGCTCCATCAAATTTGGAGGAGGAAAGGCTCCAGGTGTGATTGGAAATAGATGACTATTGAGGAAGTTGATTGGTTGGAAGGCGGTAGGGAAAGCGTTGTTTCACTCTGTTTCGGCCCAAACGGCAAGCTTTTTGAATATATTTTTGGCCTTTGTCCGACGAATAGTGTACCGCCTCAGAATTTCTAAAATGATCATACAAATGAATAATGAATAAGGGAAACAACAATTCATGTTATTCTATCTTAAAATATATAATCTTTTAACTACTCGCGGTTACTTCTCCAGATGAGGTTTAGTTTCGAGGGTTGGCATCAGATATTTCTTTACCGTTCTCCCATGCTCCTGAGATGAAGATAAATTTTTGCTTTCAAAATTTATACGCTTCCAGGAGATCATCGATGATTTTTAAATCATCCAATAGAGTAAGGTAGTAAAACAAAAGCTTCGGTCCCTTTGATAATTTTGTCAAAGATATGAAATCCTTGATGCCGATCGAAATCTTGGACAACTGAGAGGCCATGATCACAGACATAAGAATGAACTATTGATTTGGTGTCACTTGAGTTGGGTACAAGTTTAGAAGTTCGAAGTACTCCACGATCATAGGATCCAGTGGGAACCGAAGACCCCAATGGATGATTTCAGGGTAGACCACCAGTTCTTCATCTTTACAATCTAAGGGTGTTTTCCCTTTCTTAGGTAGTTGAACGGTGGTATTGTCTACCATCCCCCATTGTCTCTTTAAATCTGATGCTTGATTCTCTTGATAGTATATATATGGAACTTTCTTCAGCTCGACAATGTAATCAGCATCGAGATCTCTCAAATTTCTGCCAATGGCTGTTCTTTCCTCATCGAGAATAATAATCAGTGCCTTCTTTTTTCAAGGTTTACGAACTTTCTTTTCTGTGGCATTTTCCGAGTCTCCTTCATTAGAGTTAGCCTCATTATCAAATCGGGTAGCTTCAGAATCAACTTCATCGGCTTCTGATTTTTCATCCCTTAATTAGGGAGGATCCTTTGAGGGATTTGGTTGAAGTAATGAGGCTTCCTCAACAATTTCCCTTCGAGGAGGAGACTGAGTAGGTGGATTTGATGAAGAGGAATTTGGAGCAGCATCAGAATCATCTCCCATAACTATGAAAGTTTTTCTTCTACGAGTTGGTGGAGGACAAGTTGAAGAAGGAGTAGTTTCAGTTTGTTTCGAAGATGATTTGCTTGATTCCCCACTAATTAGAGGTGATGCTTTGACTCGAGAAGAAGAGGTTCGAGGTGTTTTGGGTGTTTGAATTCTACAAGAATGACCCTCTTCAGTAGCAAGAGAAGGTGAAAAAACAGGAACTCTAGATGGATCAAAGTTACCGTAATAAGTGGTCTTGGTCGATGTTCTAATGGGAGCGTTGTTGATTAATCCGGCAGCTTTGTACTCCTCTACTCTTTCGCTTATGCAAAAATAATCGTACGCTCCAAAGACTAGATTATCATCAGGCTTCAGAGATTTTAGTTTTTTGGGCATCCTAGCCTTAGATCTTCGGGATTTTAGATTTTTTTTCTCATAAACTAGATGAAGACTGACCGGAAAATATGGGTTTTCCAGCGAAGATAACTGTAAAATTTGAAGAAAGCGTTGAAGGTAACCAAGGGTTTGCTGCTTCTCCCTTAAGAAATTTAGGTTGTGAAGCAAAGAATGATATTACTGATGAATTTATAGGAGGATGAGGAGGTGTGTAGAAGTGGAAAAGCCTTTGTGATGATTGGGCCGAATACGAAACAGTAATAGGGTTATGAGTTTGACATTTGTCAGACTAGCTATAAGCCTAGTAGCTAGGTATTCATGATGAATCTGAACATATATATTTAATAGATCCACTTCGAAACAACTTCGCGAATTGGTTATTTTCTTGAGAGTTTCGATGTGTAGTCACGTTTGGTAAAATTCGATGATTACGATTTTGGATTTTAGATACTCAAACTTGCGTATGAAAATATTCGAGGAGAAAGAAAGATATTATTGACTGTAAAGTGTGAGTTTCTGGTATGGCTTCTGGTTGGATTCGAAGACAGTTAGTTCTCATTTATTTACTGACATGAGAACTAAGGGGGCTAGTGATAAGGAAGTAGAAATGGAGGAACTAAAATGTAAATAATAAAAGCTTAATGGAACAATTCTGATTATGTATTTCTATTGAGGACTAAGGATAATTTATTCCTTTATGTAACCGTTTTCAATTTTGAGCTAAGTCTCAACGACTCTATATAAAGGTTGGGGCTGAACCAATAAAGAGGTTGAACACTTTTTTATCTAACTCAATCGTGCTCTAACTATCTCTCTCTAAAATTCTCTCTCTCATTAATACACACGTATTACTTTTTCCTAAGACAATTAATAACAATTGAACTCACCAAATACCTCTATCCAAAGTCTAAATTTTATGATTGATGTTAAAATATAAAATTAGAATGGTAGCTTAGATTTATGGTTAATTCATAATCCAAAATTTAAAATTTAAAATTTAAAATTAATGGTTTATAATTTAAAAATAAAAGTATAACCAACTATTATATTTGGTTTGGAATAACCCTAAAACCTTATAATATATGAACACTTTGGAAGTAAAATATGATAGATATAAAAATGAAACAAGATAGACATCGATGATGGAATACTATATCAAGAACAAAATCTACATTGAATATTAAAGATAATTCAAATAATATAATGATAATATATATATATATATATATATATTTGTAACCAAATTTTTTGTTGATTTTTCACTGATAACTTCTAATCTAAATAAATTAAATAATTACATTTTGTTGATTTTTCATGTTATTTCGAAGTAAGAATTATTATTAGTTTATAAAAATAACTAAATAGTTATTATACTTTATCATTTCTATATTGAATAAGAAGATATAAATAATTCTTTTATTATTATTTTGTTATTTTGATTTTTTTAAACATAATTTTTTGTATATAAATAAATTTTATTTGTATATGAATATCTTAAATTAGAATATCTCGCTTTTATATATTTAGCATATTCAAACTACCGTAAAATATAATTTAATTAACAAAGTTCAATCACTAATAGATAATTAGTTATCTATCTACCCATAATAATATAAAAGTCTCATGAATTATATTATATAGATACAAATTGGGTTAATATGTATTGTTACAAAAAGTTTTAGTTTCTCAACAATTAAATTATTAAGCTTTATGAGTCAAATAAGCAATTAGAATTTCTCAAGGACACGATATTATCGGTTAGTGATGTTATTAAGCCAAATAGATTTCTGAAGTCTATATGTGTGGTATTCACTCATCAAACCCAATAAGCCCATGGGTCAGTAATTAAGTATAAATACCCCAACTACTTTCATTTCTGAAGGTGATCAGAATTTATTACTAGTAGGCAGCTTGATTATCTCTCTACTCTTCACACTAAACACAAAACACCATAAAATTACCAAAACACCTTTAAAATACGTTACCAGATTACCCTCGGACAAAAATAAACCACACTAAATTGGCGACTACAGTGGGAGGCGACAGTGCCTGAATTTTACATTCAAAACCAGGAAGTAAAGCAGTTTAGATGGATCCGAATGAGCAGAATGCTCCACCCCTAGCTGAGGTCTGAAATAGAGGTGTTGAGGGCTGAAATAGAGGTGTAAGGGAAAATAAGGAGTATACCATCGAGGAGCGAGACTAGCTGAGGGCTGAAATAGAGGTGTTGAGAGCAATAAAACAAGCATAAAAAGGTATCAAAGAGAAATCTGGAGCGTCAATACTTCACCACACTGAAAATCCTAGAGAGAATGAGCAATCTTTGAAGACTCTCCTCAGCTCAAAAAAGACACACCGATCTAAGCCTGTTGAGAGTTCTACATCTAAGTCCTCCAGCAGTTCCTAAAATGAGGCAGAACTTGAAGAATCACTATCTTCAAGTAGTGATGAAGGGAGATCTCAGAAGGAAGATGAGGTTAACTAAAAAGCATTCGAGGAAGAGGGACAGGCATGGTAGGCTCGAAAGGAACCAGGGTAAAGGGTCAGCTCACAAGCATGTTGATCAGTTGCTGATTGACCCTTTTGCCTTTCAGTCCGAACCAAGTATTTTTGAAACCTCTAATGAATATACTATTTTCAGTCGCAGCAAGAATTGGAGGCAATCGCCTTTGTCCATAAAAATACTTTCCGTACATCTTCCTAAAAGGTTTGATAGCTCCAAGATGGAGAAATATGATGGGAGTCGAGATTCGGACAACCATCTAGAACAATTCAAAAACTTCATGATGAATTTTGACGACGATGACAAGATTTTGTGTAGAGCTTTCTCCCAAACTTTCACAGAGAGTACTCTTAAATGGTATAACAGTCTCCATGAGGGGTGTATTAGAAATTTTGATACATGTTGGGTTGGCTTCCGGAGGAAACTTGTTGGAAGTAAAGAACTAAATGGTAATGGGGACACCATTATCCATTGTGATCAAGAACCAAATGAGTCCCTGAAAGATTACATAAGTCACTTTGTGAATTTGAAGAATGGGCTAGCATATTGCTTTGAGCAGGTTGCAATTGCTTTCTTTAGGCAAGGTTTGAATCTTGGGAATTTAGCTGATTCTGTGACTCAGAAGAAGGCTATGACCTTGGGTGGTTTATTGAACCAAGTGGGAAAACGGATTAATGTAGAAGAAACAAAGAAAACAAGGGTGAACCGTCAGGTGAGGTTTACCACAACAACAACAGCTCCTTTAGCCACTAACCAATCTAGTTATAAGGCAAAGAAGACCGGACAAGGGTCCAACCGGTCCAAGCAGAATCAGTCCATCCAAACCAAAAGTAAGAGGGGTCCCTGGGTCCAGCCCGAGTGGTTCACTGAATTGGGGGATAAGACCAAGAATGAAGTGCACTTTCGAAAACCGGCGGCATTACAGTCCTCCAGAGAGTACCGGAACACCTGTTTTTGCAAATATCACAATGATATAGGCTATGATACTGATGATTGCATAACGTTGAAACAAGAGGTCCAAAACCTTATTTAGAGGGTCAAGTTGGGAGCTTATATTAAAAACGAAGTGGAAACATACCATATAATACACAAAATAATGCTCCATGGACGAATCCTTCAAACAATCCTGGGATACACAAGAGGGTGCAATGGTGATTCTTGAAATATTTGATGTAGACTCTTAGTATCTGGATCCAGATCCAGATCAAAATAAGATGGGGTGATAACAAAAAAAACTAAGACAATCTCCGGACTGATTAGCTGTTTCGAATTATTAACCATTTTTGGAGGAGATACTGTGACTGCACCTACCACTTCATCAAGGAAGAGGCATGTCCACAATTTGACCACCCAGTTAGAAGGTGGAATGTCTTCTCATTAGTGCCAATCCTCATTCACATTCATATTTTTTGATGAGGATGACTTGAGGGATGTTGGAGGACCTCATGAGGATGCGGTAGTCATTGAGGGAAATGATATACGCCTAATTCTGATTGGTACGGGAAGTTCGGCAAATATCTTATTTTTAAGCTCCTACATGAAAATTAGATATCCAACAGTTATTCAACGTTCGAACTGAACCATTGTAGGCTTCACATGGAGTTCTGCAGATGTAATTGGGGAGTTCGAAGAGAAAGTATTGTTGGGCAAGGGGCCCTTTAAAAAATGGTGAGAGTACTATTTGTTGTGGTGGATTTCCCAACATCGTATAATGCAATTTTTGGGAGGTCTTGGCTTTCTAAAATGCATGTTGTGGCCTCTATAGTCCATTAGTTCTTGAAGTATGCTTTTCAGGGACAAGTAGGTGTTGTCCGGAGCAGTCAAAAGATAGCAAGAGAGTGATATGCAACAGCTCTTGCCCCTACAACTCTAAGGGCAATCAGGATTAACAAGGATTAGCAGCTATTGGAGCCTTATACTAAGGAAAGTGAGATTGATAATCCCAGAGAGGCACCCAGTGTTATAATACCTATTAAAAAGGTTGAAACTCACTCCCTCGCAGAGGGAAAAATGTTAAGATTGGTTCCAAATTGGCACTAGAGTTGAAGCATCAGTCGTTGTCCTTTTTTATGAATAATCAACATGTGTTTGCATGGTGCAATAGTGATGTTACCGGAGGACCAAAAAATGTTATTTCATATAAGTTTTCCATCCGGAGTGATGTTGTACCAGTTGTACAAAATAGGAGAGCTTTTTCCAAGGAAAAAGCAGATGTAAATGTTCAAGAAGTTGACCGATTAACCAAGATGGGTCATATTAAAGAATCCCAGTACCCTTTGTGGACTGCCAACCATGTGTTATTCAAGAAAAAGAATGGAAAATGGCGTATGTGTATTGATTTCACTGACCTCAATAGGGCTAGTCCTAAGGATCTTTATGTCGTTCTTTGGATAGGTCAGTTGGTGGATTCTACATCTGGAAACAAGCTGCTATCCTTCATGGAATCCTTCTCAAGGTACAACCAAATACAAGTGGATCCTAAGGATCAAGATCATACTACTTTAATCACAGACAAAGGTCTTCATTGTTACAAGGTGATGTCATTCGGGTTGAAGAATGCTGGGGCCACTTATCAGAGGCTGGTAAATAAATCATTTGCTAATCAGATTGGCAGGAACATGGAAGTGTACATAGATGATATGATAGTTAATATCATGGAGGAAGACTCGCACATATCTGACATTCAAGAGACATTTTCCAATTTAGAAGTTGTGAATTTAAAGTTAAACCCTGAGAAATGTGTGTTTGGAGTACGATCTGGAAAATTCTTGGGATACATAATAAATGAAAAGGGAATCCAGCCTGATCCGGATCAGCTTAATTCCTTATTAGCAATGGACCCTCATCGGAATGTTAAGGAAGTTCAAAGGCTCACAGGAAGGTTGGCTGCATTGAATAGGTTTATTTCAAGGTCATCAAACAAGTGCGCTCCATTTTTCCAAGTATTGAGGAATGCTAAAGACTTCAATGGCCCCATAGTGCGACCAGGATTTTATTAAAATAAAGAAACATTTTTCCTCACCCAAAACTCTTTTTAACCTGTTCGGGGAGAAAAGCTTTATATGTATCTAGATGTATCAGAATATGCTATAAGTGATGTTGTCGTAAGGGAAGTGGTCAATTATCCTCATCCAGTGTACTACATCAATAAGAGTCTACTGGATGCTGAGATAATATACTTGAGGTTAGAGAAGTTGGCATTGGCCTTAGTAATTGCAGCAAGAAAAATGAGACCTTACTTCCAAGCTCATTATATTGTTGTCCGAACGTCTTTCCCTTTGAAAATTTTTCTTCAAAAAGATGATGTATCAAGCAGAATGACCAAGTGGTCAGTGGAATTGGGTGATTACGATATCGACTTTTCCCCTCGAACAGAAATTAAAGCCCAATCAGTGGCTGACTTCTTGGTAGAGTTTCATGCTCACAGATCCTCCAGAAATGATTCAGGAAATTGTTTTAAGAAAGAATGGGTAGTTCGAACTGATGGTGGATCAAGTACTATAGATTGTGGAGATGGAATTTTCTTAACCTCCCCATATGGTGATAAAATGTATCAAGCTATATGTTTTGGATTCAGAGCTCTCAACAATGAGTCTGATTATGAAGCAGCCATTTTCGGTCTTAAGGTAGCTCTCCTCTGTGGGGCTAAGAGAGTCCGATTAATGAGTGATTCTCAATTACTCATTCGCCATGCTCAAGGGCAGTCTAAAGCCAAGAAATAACAGTTGGTCAAGTACTTTCTCATGTTGAAAGAAGTGGCAGCCAACTCTAAAAATATTTACTATGAGCACATTTCCAGATCAGAAAACACTTTGGCATACTCCTTGGCAACTATAGCCTATTCTGAATCCTACCCCTGGATTCTTGTAAAAGAATGTCCATCTATACATATAGATCAGAAGAAAGAGGATGAAGAAAATATGAACATACTTGTTATATAACCTAAATATTGAGATACGCTCTCCTCCAATACATTTCTGATGGGATATTGCCTTCGGATAAAGTTGTGGCAAAAACGATTAGGTAAAAGGCTCATGGTTTCTTGATAATAAGAGAAGTTATTTACAAAAAGTCTTTCAGCAGGCCTCTCATGCGCTGTTTAGAGTTTGAATAATCTCAGGTTGTATTATTCGAATTACATGATGGGGAAGGCTCAACACACTGTGGCTATAGAGCCCTGACCCGCAGAGTTTTGTTAGTTGGATACTACTGGCCAACCATAATGGAAGATGCTAAAGAAATGGTGAAGAAATGTGATCCTTGTCAAAAATATGGGAATGACATTCATGTGCCAGCAATACCTATGAAGTCTATTTCTGAACCAATACCCTTTGTCAGATGGGGGATGGATTTAGTTGGACCTCTTCCTATGGAATCCGGTGGGTGTAGAGCTATTATAATCGTCATTGACTATTTATCTAAGTGGATAGAGGCAGATCCTTTGGTTGGAACCACTTGGAAGGCTGTTATTACATTTATCATACCCAACATATGTTGTAGGTGTGGGGTTCCTCAGAAGATTACTACGGACAATGGGCAACAGTTTGATAATAAAGACATGGAAGCTTTTTGTACCTCTAAAAGGATTCAACATTTTTTTTCTTCTCATTTCCACCCTCAAGAAAATGGCCAAGTTGAGGTTGCAAATAGAACACTCTTATCCGGAGTAAAGAAGAATTTGGAGGGAGTTGCAGGAAAGTGGCCCAGTTATTTACAAGAGGTATTGTGGGCCTATCGAACTACTTCCCGGGCTGCCACACAAGAGTCTCCTTTTTCTTTGGTATATGGGATGAATGCAATTACTCCCATACAGGCTACTTTACCATCACACAGAATCCAACACTATTTCAAACAAACTAATGATATAGAAGTTAGGAATCAGTTGGACTTAATAGAATAAAAAAGGGTTAAACCACACCTGAGAACAGCACACTACCAAGGCTTGATGAGGAGCGGATTTGCTTACAAAGTTAAAAGAAGAGATTTTCAAGTAGGCGACAAAGTTTTAAGAAAAGTATTTTTTACATACTAAAGAGAAGCAGTTCAGTAAGCTGGCTCCAAACAGGAAAGGCCCTTATATGGTCTGTGAAAAGGTTAAACCAGGGACATACAGGCTCCAAAACAAAGAAGGGAGAGCTCTAAAGCATCCATAGAATATTGAGCATCTCAGGTTATATTTTGAATAAATCTCTTTTGTAAATATTTACTTGTTAAATACCAATGCAAATATCAGGGGGCATACTATTTCCTACCCTGGTGGCGCGGGGAGGTTTTAATGAGGTGTCCGGATTTTTCAATAATATATAATGCCTTCTTTAAAAGTCTGTTGTGATTTTGTCTTAAATTCCTTATTCAACACCCGACTCTCAAGCTTTCTTGAGTTGATTGGATATGTTTAACACATGATCATAATTATTAAACACGTGTGATCAAAGATATTGGATACTTTTGTTCAACACTTCTGAAATATTAGGGGCTACTTAAACATTGGCCATGAAAGATTTAAACAAAGTATTAAATAAAATGGAAAGTTGATAATTAAACCTGATTGGACTCAAACCGATCAATGGTACAAAAAGTGCATTGGCCATCCAAGGACTTTAGTATTTCAAAAATAAAAAATGTATAATAAAACCTTAGGGCTTGTTCCCTTTGGATTTTTCTTCACCACCATCTTTTTTGGGACTTTTGAGTTCAGCACTTGAACTCACACCCGTTTCTTCATCATCATCAGTGGAGGCAACTCCACTAGAGCAGTTATGCTTGTCACCATCTGCTAAGGTATGGAATGGGATGTTATCGTAGTCCACGTATTTCAACAGGGGACCAATGGTCCTTTTGTGAAAGGTCTCATCAAACAATAGTGTCATATCGGATTTGATCCCATCATCCCTCTTCTCTAAAGAATCCACTACCTCATTGGCATACTTCTCTAAACCTGTAGCTACAACTTGTTTTTGTTGGCGTTCCAGGGCCTCTTTCTCTTTAATCTTCTCTTCGACAGTGCTCTCCAACTTGGCCTTCTCATCGGATAAAGTCTGGATAGTACCATCCTTACTTTTCAATTGCTCCTTCAAAGTTGTGAGGTTTTGTGAAGAAGAGGTCTCCAGGTTGGCGTATTTTGTTTGAAGCTCCTTGTTCGCCGCCTCTGATGCGAGCAGTTTGGCAGCTAATTTTTCTTTATCTTTCTTTAATACCTCTATGATTTTTTTAGCACTGAGAAAATTATTCAACAAGTTTTGCTTGTCAGTGGTTAGAGAATTAATGGTACATTTTTGAGTCCTTACATGCCTCTCCAGATCAAGTACTAGTCAGATATAGCCTAGGGCATGACTCAAAGTGTCTTGCTCCCCATATATAACCTAAGTCTTCCCATTATGAGTCACCATATTGGAAGAACTGGGACGGCGGTAGGGACCCGCAGAATCATCTTTCTCTAGATCATTAAAATAAATATTAATATCTTGAAAGGCCTCAAGGTCTACCTCATCGTTGCCATCACCAGCAACCTATCTGGAGTGAAGATTAGTTGAAATTTCCTCTTGTAAAGTAGGATTGGTAGGAGCTGGGGGGAGGACTTCAGGTGGGCGAAGTATTATCTCTGCTCCCAAAGTGATCTTCTTTTTCTTGACAGATTTTTCATCACTGCTAGCCTTACGCTTTTTATCCTTCTTCGGAGGCTTCAGTGGGTTCTTTGACCCACCAGCTTCCTTTACAGTTACCTCTACTGCTTTCAGCAAAGTAGAATTGATTCCTCACTGGTTCTCTGAACAGGTCCCCTCAGTAGTTGTTTGGGATGGGTCTGTTGTGGCCTTTATCTTCCTGTTCTTCATTTCGCTAGGGGCTTTGGCCCTGGAAGGCAAATATAACTTAGCATATTTGGCTTCTGTCCTCTTAAGGATCACATCTGCAGGGGGAGGAGTAGTCAACTATTCCCATGTGAGATCTCTTCTACCTATAGCGTTCCACAAGTGAGACCTCACAAAATTGCATGACTTAAAGCAATTGTGGAAGGAATTTCCCCAATTCTCCGAAGCCCAAGAATTTAGCTTGGTGCAAGTATCCTGCCCTGCCTCCAAGTAACCCAAGAACTCCTTTGGAAGTACTGGAAAAAAGAATAAGTTCGTTTAAGTTAAAAACTTAAAACTTAAAAGATGAAAGGAAAAAACAAGAGAAACTCACCAGTGCTCTTCCAGCGACTGGTCAAAAGGCTTGGATTTGAGTCCGCATTGATTTTCCTACCATTCTCCCAAGCCCCACTTATAAATAGATACTGCGTCCTCCAGGGATTTTCGGACTCAAACAGATCGTCCACTACCTTATAATCGTTCACATATTGTAATGATAGAAGGGGAACTGATGGTTCTTGCACAAGCTTGCCACAACGGCAAACTGTTCCATCGGTAGTGGAATCTTAGACAGCCTGGACGCCATGATGCAAGCCAGAAGGGTATACCAAGAGTTGGGGCTCAGTTGGCTGGGACACAGCTTGATCAGATGGAAATATCTAACTATCTTCGGATCCAAGGGGAACCAAAGTCCCCAGTTCAATACTTCTGGTACAGACCACCACTTCGTTTAGCTTGCAATCCATGGAGGTCTCCGGAGTGATTGGGATCCTCACTTTTACAGATTCTGGGATCCCCCAATTAGTGCGCATCCGACCTAGCTCAGATGTGTGGGTATACACGTAGTTAATATTTTGAAGGGCCACCAAATATTTTACACTTACCTTATTAAAGCAAGGACCCACTTTTCCCTTTAAACTCTCTGGAAGAGCATCCGAATGAGTCATACTCACCTTGGTTTTGCATTTCCGATCTGAAGTTGTATCTCCTGTTTGACCGGATGCCTCAGCCTCAAAAGAGGCTTCTTCTATGCTGCTTTCCATATTTTCTTCCATCACTGTAGAAGGCTGTTAAGATGGCTTTGAAGAAGGCTGTTATGATGTATTTAAAGATGATTGGTCGGATGGTTTCACAAACAGTTGTTCAGGAGGTTGTGCAGGTAACGATTCAGATAATCTGGTTTCCATTAGGGGCTGATGCCGGATGATTTAGTTTGAGATACAGACTTTACTACCTCCAAACTAGAGGGCTTCGAAGATGAAAGAGTAGATTTTGGTTTAAACTGACGCGTAACCCAGCGATGAGTTAACTTGTCTTCTGAATTTTCCAGTGTCCGATCCTATCGCAATGAAAGGTGAGGGTGTCCTTACACTGGAAACGACTTTCTACTTGGGTAAAGGGTTTAGGGATTCTTGGACTGAGGAACTAGATGTGAGAGGAGTAAGATTCGCTACAAACAGAAGTTTCCTAACTTTAGAGTTTTTTAAGAAGATGACCCCTGATCAGTATTCTGTTGTGGCTGATTACCTTTTTTTCTTGGAGAAGCAGGATGACCAGCAACAATGCGTTTGTCCCTTGCTACTTTCTGTGATTTTTCTAATTTAGACAAGTTCAACCAACCTCCTTTAACTAAGGCGATCCTGGCTGTGAACATATATGACTCAAGAATAAATTTGAAGGTGAACTGAGCTCTCTCTCTAGGAATGCTTATGATTTTTTGAAGACAATGAAACAGTAGAACAATTTATATATAATGGTGAATAAAAGCAGTTACCTAGGAGGAGTTGGATCGATTTTAGCAATGATTAAAAACTGCAAAGTGTGAAAATTAAAGGCTAGGTAACTTTCTATCCTAGTGGGTGTGACAATCTATGAGAAAAAATGGCTGGAAGGTCGAACTAAAGCTTGACACGTGTCCCACGATTCAAGAAAAACTCTTAGAATTCTGAGATGAGAAACCAGTTTTGACAAAGTACGAACATGGTCACTCTTGAAGAAAAACTTTATATTTCGAACAACACAAATAGATCGGAAAAAATGGATATTGGTTTTTTGAGTTTTAGCTCTTCCAAAGATCCTTTGCAAGACCTAAAGGGGCTACTGATGAGTTCAAAGATTTCAGTCACTGTGCCATGATTAAATTTGAAGGGAAATTTGGACTAAACCACCACACTAAAAATCCTAACAGGACAAAAATATTAATTATTGACTAAGCTAGTTGATAATCAACTTAAAACTATATTACTAATGGGTCCTTAAACTCGACCCGGTTTCACAACCCGACCCAATAAGCCCATGGGTCAGTAATTAAGTATAAATACCCCAACTACTTTCATGAATGAGGGTGATCAGAATTTATTACTAGTAGGCAGCTTAATTATCTCTCTACTCTTCATACTAAACACAAAACACTACAAAATTACCAAAACACCTTTTAAACACTTTACCAGATTACCCAAAGGTAGAAATAAACCAAACCAAATATATTTGGAAGAAATTATTAAAAATGGTGCATTAACCTTAAACTTACTGAAACGTTTGCTAGAAACACAGGCGCATTGGAGGATGTCCAACAGAAGCGAAATTGTACGAGTCTATCAAAAGGAAACTCGGGTTCAATACACTAATAACTATTTAATTTTAGCATTCATTCCATTTTATAACATCTTAGTTTAAGATCCCACAACTAATACAATGATTTTATTATTTGTTGTATTTTTATTTGAAATAATACAATAATTTTGATTATATTAAATTTATGGGAATTAATCATTCAATAACTTAATTTTATGGGAATAATCAGAAATGATCCATTTAGATTCAAAACACACAAAAATTGTCTTTCATTACCAATCATTTTTTATTCGCGAGACTAATGACATCTTATATAAATTAATGTCAAATCTCCACTTAAGAATACATAGTTGCAGTTATCCATGAAAAACAAACTCAACATCCTCAAAAAAATGTGCAAACTAAAGTTAGAATGAACCTTTACATGGATCCACAAAGATAGATAAACAAAACTTTGGGTATTCAGTTTATAGAAAGTACATCCATAAAGCATTCTAAAATAACATTAGGATTATTTATGCTATAAGTGAGTAATTTAGTTTAAACTTCTAGAACTTCATAAAAAGTTTTACAAGAACATTAAGTTTTTTTTTATGTGCAACATATGATTTAGTTTCACCTTATAGTTTTATAATAACATTATGATTCATTATCATGCAAAAAAAGGGTTTTAGCCTTGTAACGCCATAAAGATTTTTGCAAGAATATTTATATTTGTATGATGTAAATGAAGAATTCAATTAAAAATTTCATAACATCACACAGAATCATAACTCTTAATTATGGGTTATTGTAACAAGAGTAAAAAAATTGATGTAAAATAATTCAATTTAAGCTGTAGTTTGTTAGAAAAAAAATAGAGTAGTTGGTTTCAAATTTATATTTGAACCATACTTATATAAAAAATTAACATAATAAGATTTACATAAGATCGTATATCAAACCGGTTTCACTTAATATGAAAGGATTTACTTTTAAGCAAACCTTCATTTTAGTCAAGCAAATGGTTCTTTCAAAATAATCATACTACAAAAAATACAATTTAACATTAAGTTTTTTTAAAAATATATATTAAGATAATACTTTTCTATATGGTGATAATGATAAATAATCAAATATATTACAACCTAATGATCTCGTTAGTTGTGTATGATGGGTTACAGACAATAATCAAGTTGAATGGTTTTTTTGTTAATGGTGTATGATGGGTTTGCAAAATTAAGATGTTTATGTATGATATCAAAGCAAATCTCTAATTAATGATACCATGATTTCTCAAAGTTATAGTCTCGTTTAGTCTTGAGATGAACTTTGTAGAATATTATGGACTTCACAAGTTCAGTTAGAGTATGTTAAGATTCAATGTTGTATGTCAATGATATATTTCTTGACACAACTATAACAACGTATTGCATGCCACCAATAAATTTATGTGAAATATTTGACGTGAAATTTATGCGTGAGATGTCTTATGTGTTAAGAATCAAGTTTCATCATGATCATTCTTGATGTCTATTTGCTTTATCATACAAAATATACATTAAGAGAATATTGTAAATATAGTAGTATGGAAAGCAACAAAAAATTATAGATTTTTTAAGATAAAATTATATAATTTGTCTTCCTCAATATCTCGAAATTGATTTAGAAATCCAGGAGATGTAAAAGATTTCATATTTTTTGCCAATTAAATTTTATGAGGTATTTTCTTTCTTGTTCAATATGGTATAAACATCATTGTCTGATGAACCATTATGCAGTAGAACATGGATTCTTTAGTGTCAATAGAGAACAAAACATCATATATTGACATAAATAAAGTCAATTAAGGAGATCATATACACATCATAATTTTATGGGTTAAGTGGATGTAGTACCGATTTGTGTGATCTAGATATAAATGTTTTATAAGAATACAATATGTATCACACTCAATAACATCTAGATAAATAAAAGCCATTAATTTATTATTGTCAATGAAATTAAAATATAAAAAAATAAGAACAAACTACATTATTCATTTATTGTTTAGCTAAGATTAGAGAAAAAATAGGATGAATTATCTTTCTTTTTTATCTTTTTCTACTAATGTTATAATGTCCAAATTCTTTCATGAAGATATTATTCATATGTGATTTATTAGTCTAAAGGATAGTTAGATTCACTCGGAGAATGTTTATAATTCAGTTTTGGATCTTATAGTGTTTAATTTTGGTTTGTATATGATTCAGTCAAATAATATAATAATTTTTTTGCTCTTATAATATATTGTATACTTTCTACAAATTACCGATTTAATTCAGTTAAGGTGGATAATTTAGGAATCAACATTTTAAGTGGTTACATAGTCATGTGATTCTCATGTTGCATACCATGGAAAGACAAAGTTCGTTTTAGATAGTTATTGGGAATATAAATGATGGAGGAACGATCACGCATAATGTAGCTCGACTTTCTCAGTCTTTTTTATTGTTGTTTAATATGATTACAAATTTTGGTTTATCTATTAGTATAATAATGTCCATTAATGTGAAATTCAAAAATATTCATTTTTTACATGTGATGATCCAAGTGAGAGATTGTAAGGATATCCTAAGTTGGAATGTCTCATCTATTTATATTTAGAGTATTCGAGCTATTGTAAAATAAAGTCTAATTATTAAAGTATAGTTAACAATAAGTAATTAGTAATTATATATATATATATATATATATAATAAAATCATGTATAATATTATGTATTTACCAATTGGTTCAATATGCAATGTGAGCGAGAGTTCTACTAACCAACATTTAAGTTATTGGGCTTTAGGAGTCCAGTTATGATCTATTAGAGACTGAAGATCACTCGATAATAATGTTATTAAGCCTAATAGTTTTTAGCACTGAAATTGGAATACATATACAATTTTTATTCATCAAATCTAACCACCCAAAGATTTTCGTAGTTGAAATTGGAATACATATACAACTTTTATTCATCAAAGCTAACCACCCAAAGATTTTCGTAGTTGTAGCCGTCAGAGAGATAAAAGTAACACATCTCATTTAGTTCTTCATCCAATCAAAAGCATTGAAAACTCTATTTTATTAAAAATTATTCCATAGGGTGATTATTTGTGGAACCTTAAGAGATCCATAATTTTCACAACCGGACTCTCGACATACCATAAAAAAATGAATTCATGGAATCCACAAATATCTTTTAATTAAATTAGTTGTTTAAGACACTAGTATTTTATTTATGCATTAAAAGTCGAGGAATTAATCTCTAATCTCTTAAGAATTAATAATTTGATTAACTAGTTATATACATTATAATATCAAGTTATTTTTTGGAGTTGCTTAGTTGTTAGACCATTAAAAAATTTAGTTTTATAAACTTGGAAGTTAGTATAAGTGTTGATGTAAGTTTGAAAATATAAAAATATAAATTTTTAAAAAGTTTTTAAGTTGTAATTATTTGAATATTTTTTAATCAAACCAAATATTTATATGGACTAGGTCAATATTATTTTTTATGTATGAATAATTGATATTTTAATTTTAAATGTTTATATTCTGTAAGGATATTCTTAAAATAAAAACATATGAAGACGTAAAATGCATAAAATGTTAATGGTGTTGATATTTTATTATGATTAGAAGTGTACGTGGAAAGTTGTATGAAATTACATATTAATATTAAGATGTTTTGTAATTTTTTAGCCAAACGACAAATTCTCAAATTTTCTTTAACATAATTTATTTGGTCCAAGATTGAGTATGTAAATTAAACTAATGTGAAACGACGAGGTATCAAAATATTTAGGCATATGACTAAATTGAGCTAGAGTTATGAACCAACCCAATTAATTTATGAACTTCTTTATATTGAAGTCCTCGGGTGGAAGTGGTCGCCTTAGGTCTTAACTTGTGATAATTTGTTTTATCATTTTTAAAGGGTGATCATTTTAGGGCCAAACAAGTTTTATAACACTTCTTAAAGGTGTTTTATTCTTTTTTTATTACTCTCATTTTCCATTTATTATGTATTGATTGTATTAGTGCTCTGTAAAAACTACAACATGCATATGATTCAACCACGAACATTATAAAATTACATTGTATTAAGAAGGTGTGTCTACTATCATGAACACACGTCGAAGCATTTTCTTGATCTCGTGTATTCTAAATGTCACATTCAAGGTCAATTCATTAATAAAAATCACATATACTCCTGAAAACCTAGTAAGATCCTCTATGATGGTTTAAGGACTGGAACACCTCTCATCTTTCCATACATGTTTTTAAACATCATGTTTGATGATCTTCATTTGTTAATCATCACCTTCTTGACTTCCATACCGGCTATCTCCACTGTAATTAATAATGCATCTTAATATGATGATGCAACTCATCTTGGATCATCATTTGAGAACCCTAGCACTGGGTAGGGATCTATATATAAATAAGATGATGTTTGGCCCTAATGATGAACTTCCATACCATTTATATACCTTTTCCTTGAGTTTCTAAAAATTTCAAAGAGTGAGGCTTCTCCCATAATCATGAAAACACTATGTATGTTAGGATCATGATCTATATAATCTTCTTCTCTGTTTATGGTTGTATTATTTTCTAGAGCCTTTGGTTTTTTGGACACTACCGCAAGTTGTCATTCTTGTCTAGTCGGGGGACTGATGCTAAGCCAAAATATGTCTTGGCTCATTTTTGTATTTCTTCCTTACAAATGATGAAAGTTTACCTTCAACTATGAAAAATAGTGGAAGTCAAAAATAATCTTGAGTTGTTTCACCGAGGAATAAAAAAAAGAATAGTCATTGCTTTCTTATGTTAGAATAAATATGATTTAGTATGCTAGATATATTTTTGGTCATTTTCATATGATAGTCCAATTAATAAGTAATCAAAATAATTATATTGTATATAATTATAAAATAAATTGGTTTATACGTAAAAATATGTTATAGAGGTATAAATGTGGTAACAAAGTTGAATTTGGGCACTCCCAAATCTTAACATTAAAGCCTGAACTAATAATTTAGTGGTTGTGGTCCCCGATCACAAAACGACTAAAGTATTAAGCTCAATACAATTAGGGTTCTAATTATATTTCCTATATAAATGAGACTAATGTTAATATATTCTTTTAATCTTAATCTATCAGGTTAGTCACGTTTTATTGTATTGGAAGATCCGCAAACATCATATATCTAAAAAAGTTTAAAGGAGCGATCAATCGCTAACAATGGATTGCTAGCAAAACTGTAGGTTCTATACCTTATCTCTTATGTTAATCACAATATAAATTGGTTTATTATTTCGTGGATGCTAAACTATATTGGGCGATTCAACATTAGTTGTATCAATTGGTATTTGAGCCAAAACCTCATGTGATTCATAAGATAAACAACACACACAACATACACACACGCACACATACACACATACACACACACACACACATATATACACACACACACACACACACACACACACACACACACACACATATATATATATATATACCGTTGAATCAAAAGCATGTTTTTTATATGCAAGATCTATACCATTGAGATTATTTGTTAATTGACTTGGTAGGATATGGATCCAAAATTTATGTGAAAAACATAATTATATTGATTTATTCATAAGAAAAGCATGATTAAGTGCTTCAGTTTTATGAATAGAAGATATATATGTGATCTAATTTGAGGTTTTTCCATTAAATAAGAGTTTTTTAATGCTGAAAATTCTCCCCCGAATTTAGGAATCAGTCAAACTTTAATTTAAAGGACAAGTCAGACCTATCCGGATAACGGCTCATAAAAATGTAACCTCAAATGTTATTATCAGTCGAAGGTTGTCCAGTGATGTTCACTATAACCAGCTAGATGTTGTCACTACGAATAAACAATGCAGCTTGTGAAGATAATCAGTTGTTGTCGTGATGAAAATAACATATGGTTTCTTGTCGGACGAACTGCCTAGCGATAACAACGAGTTGTTGGTTAGGCGGCTTACTCAAGGAAAACAACTTGTAACCTGCTGGTTGGGCTAGATTGGTCTAACGACAATGACAGTGGGTTGGAAAAAACGTTATGGGAATAAAGATTTTTTTGAAAAGTTAATTTAATATTTTTATGATTTATTTCACATGATAAGTGTATGGACATGCTATATATTTTATCTATTTGTGAAATAAAATTTATATATGCTTGAATAATAATATGGATATGCATGACTAAGGTTTTGGATTTTGGTATAGAATCATTTAATCAGACCTCCAGAATATTATTGATCTCATGAGGATCATAGGATCTTAAAAGTTTTAACGGATTAATTTAATTTTAAATATTATCGGTCCACTGAAAGGTTAATATTTATATTTTAGTTGATCATGAATGAATAAACTTTATTGAAAATTAATCCTTAATATTTTTTAATTCAAGTAGGTGAAATCAACCCTTTAGAGGGTTTCATCGGTACTTGAGAAAATTAAACTATTTATTTTAATTTAAGTAGGTGAAATCAGCCATTTAGAAGGTTTCAGCGGTAGTTAAAAAGAATTAAAGTAATTTTAATTTAATTATCAGCCTTTCGGAGGGTTTCAACAGTACTTGAGATAGTTAAAATAATGATTAATGATAATTTTATTCAACTCATAAACATGTTTAGTATAATTTTCCCTATGGAATTCTATTACCGTGACATGTTATGTTTTACGTGTATACACCATGTTCAAATATGTTTATGTTATTATATGTCAAATTGACTTATGTGTTGTGTGTTATATATATGTTCCAGTTAATGTTATGAGTTACAATCTGATTTAATCAGTTGAAATAAGGCATTGGGGAGAAAACCTCCAATGCTGGGTGGCTCAGATTTTAATCAGTTGAAATAAGGCATTGAGTTGTTCTTAAAGTGTCGTGATTATGACCTCACACTAATGAAACCTAAACTAGATGCTTTTACTTAGGAAAGTTTACCTAAGAAAACAAAAGAGTATGGAAACTGGAATGGTCTAATCAGTTGTGCTTGACCTTCACGCTTCAAAGGATACCAGGCACGCTTCATGGGGATATCCTAAATGATGCTACCAATGTCTCATATTTTCTCACAAAATTTGATAAATCATTTCCCAAAAATGATAAGGTAGAGATGAAACATGTTATGAGTGAGATCTTTACCCGAAAGTACAGTGACAAAGTTGTTATCCGAGAGCACATTTTGGGAATGTCTATAATTGTAACCAAATTAAAGGCAATCAAGGTAGACTTACATGAAAAATGTATAATATGGTTCATTTTCCAATCTCTCCCGAGAAAAATTAAGCATTTCCAGTCCATGTATAACTGTATGCAAGAAATATGGGCAATCAATGAATTGATTGCACACACTGTACAAGAGGAGGAAAACCTTAAAATGGAGCAATCTAAATTGAAATAATAGTTTCCAAAAAGGGGATGGGTAAAAGCAAAAAAGTGATGGCAAATGAACTGACTTTGTTCCGACTAAGAAGAATAATCCTCAGGAATCGACGATAGCTCAATGCTTTTTCTGCAAAGAAAAAAATACTTCAAGAAGGCATGTGAGAAACACTGGTTTACTTGCTAAGTAAATGTAACCACATGTTTTTGGTTATTTCATAAATAAATTCTATCTATGTGGAAAAGAATACATGGTGGGTTGATTCGGCTATAAGAACTCATTTATGTATTTATTTGTATGGTACAATAAGAAGCCGAAGGATAAGTGAAGATGAGAGGTCGATATTCACAACTGACGAGAGCTCGTGCAAAATATTAACTATTTGTGATTTGAGTTTAAATTTTACCACATGATAATATTACTTTTAGAGAATATTGTTTATGCTCTTACATTTTGAATGAACTTGATTTCTTTTTCGGTTGTAGACCTGTATGGTTATTCTTGTCTTTTGAGAAATAATTGTTTAACTCCCTCTTATAATAATATGATTGTTGGTTATGTCAACTTGATAGTGGAGCATAAGTTTTATTTATTAGATAATGTTGATAATCACAATATTTCTATAAATGTACAACTAGTAGTAAATAAGATTAATAAAACCAAAAACTCTTCTAAACTATGACACAAACGGTTATGTCATATATCCAAAGTACATATGGATAAGTTTATAATTGAAGGTTAATTGGGGTCCCCTCGATTACTCTAATTTTGGTACTTGTATCGAGTGTATCAATGGGAAACATACCAAAACCAAAAAGGTATGGGAAAATAGAGCGACCAAAATTATGGAATTGATTCATATTGATATTTGTGGAACGTTTCCAAAAGAATCATATAACGGTAAAAAATAATTCATATATTTATAGATGACTTCTCTCGTTTCAAGTACCTTTACCTCCTTCATGAAAAGTCAGAGGTCATGGACAAGTTCAAAGCTTTTAGGACCGGAGTTGAAAAACAACTAGGTAAAAATATTAAGAGCGTTAGATATGTCCGTGGTGGTGACTACTATGGTAGATATGATGGGTCAGGTGAACAATGTGCAAGGGCTATTTTAAATAAACTTAAAAAAGTATGGCATAGTAGCTCAGTATATAATGTAGGGTTCACCTTGCATGAATGGTGTATCTGAGAGACGAAACCCTACACTAGATGATATGGTTAAAAGTATGATAAGTAACTCAAATCTACCATTATCTCTCTTGGAATAAGCCATCAAAAGTGCCACATACATAATAAATAGATTAACCACTAAGAAAACTTTTAAAACCCTATATGAGCTATGGAATAAGCATAAACCCAATTTAAAACATCTGCATGAGACAACGAATTGGTAATATTGGTAATATTTCTTACGAGGACGATAAAGTTTCTTGATAATGTTGTATTTGAGGGGAATAATTTAGGAACATATGTTCATTTTGAGGAATAATATGTAGAGATTTATGAGGGTTCTAACAGAGATACTCTGGTATCAAAACATTGGACTTTAATGCCAATCATTTTGGTCATGTTAGAAGAAGGTTATACTCATAATAACATTGATGTTCCACTTGAGTATTTTAACAAGGGAACAAATATGGTCTAGTTATAAAAATATGACACTCAAGATAATCTTCCACAAAAATATCAAAATAATATTACTCATGATGATCAAACCCTACATTCTCAAGAAGTGCAATAAGAAATAATGATTCTTTTAAAAAGGTCCATGAGAGAAAATAAAAATATTATACCTTTTGACTATATAATATATTTTCAGGCATATGAAAAAAGTTAAGTGTTGGAACTATAGATGATCCATCATCCTAAATCAATACATGGAAACCTCAACCCTTGGATGTTGATTGACGATATGAAGGAAGCATATAAATCGATGCAAGACAGTGCGATATGAGAACTTGTCCCATTATTTGAAAAGAAAAATACAATTGGTTGTAAGTGGGTTTACAAAACCAAATTCAATTCACTGAGTAATGTGAAAAGACATAAAATATGTCTTATAACGAAATATTATACTTAACTTGAAGGGATTGATTTTAAAGAAACCTTCTCATTAATATCGATGAAAGATTCCTTTAGAATAATCATGACATTAGTTGTGCACTCTGATCTCGAGCTGTATCAAATGGACGTAAAGACCTTATTTCTCAATTATGATATTGAGGAAACGATGTATATGGTGCAATCGGAACACTTTGAAATAATAACTAAAAAAACATGATATGCAGGCTTAAGCAATCTATCTATGGGCTTAAACATGCTTCTCATTAATGGTACCACAAATTCCTTGAGATAACAGTCTCTTTTGGCTTTAAGGTCAGCTCAACTGAGAATTCTGTGTATTACAAGTTTAGTGTGAGTAATTTCACATTTGTGGTATTATATGTCAGTGACATACTGCTTGCCTCGAGCAATAAAGAATTATTACACACTATAAAGAAATTTCTATTAGACAAATTCGATATAAAAGATCTCGTTGATGCAGGTTTTATGTTAAGGATCGCTCCCGTGATATTCTTGGATTATCACAAAAATCATATATAGAAAGTGTGTTCCAACGTTGCAGATCGATAAACTACAGACGCCTAAGTACTCTTATAAGGGTGACAAGTGTTGAAAGACAACACTTGAGATTGAGGAAATTAAAACGATCCCTTATGCTATGATAGTTAGGATTTAATGTATGCTTAAGTTTTTACTACGCCACTCAATGTCTTTGCTATGAATATGTTGGAAATGTATATAAGTAACCTATATCTGTACCATTGAAAGACAGTGAAACGAGTATCATGATACTTTTAAGGAACTAAAAGGCACATGTTGATATATAAGAAGTCAAATGTCTGGACATTATTGGGTATTCCAACTAAGGATTTGGTGGATGTACGGATACACTGAAAGTACTTCAGACAACATATTCTTATTATATGGGGGGTGCAATGTCATGGAAAAGTGTAAAACAAATATTTGTTGCATTATCCATTATGGCATCATAATTTGTTGTATGCTTCGATGGATCGAACCAGTCATTGTGGATGCATAATTTTATCACTAGTTTGCGTGTTGTACAAGGGAGGTTGGTCTCATGAAGTTTTATTTGACAACAGTTCTGCAGTAAAATACTCTAACAGCAGAACATGTGTAAGTCCTAAGACAGACATAAAATTCCAATATGTTAAAGAAAAAGTTCAGAGGGATCAAATAAATACATAGCACATCGACACAAACTTCATCGGAATGGTATTTCGATATTATTGGTTTACAAGATTGTTAGTTTTAATCATAATTTCGTAATATGAACCTATTAATATTTGCAATAGTTTATAGATACAGGTTTATCATGACCATTTAAGAGTAGATATTTCATATTATTTTTAAACTACATCCCATAATTATGATTCATTAGACGTGAGATAAAATATATTTAAAAAATCAATCAGTTCTACTAATAATATTTCGATACAAACCTTGTGTGATGTCTTTGGTAACTTAAATATAATAGGTAATTTGAAGCCTTATTTATATGAGTATGACAAAATGATATTTTTAATATAAAACTTGTGTCATGTCTTTATTGGTAACTTAAATATGATAGGTACTTAATAGATGCTCTAAAACTTTATTTATGCGAAATATGATATTTTAGAGATAAAAGTTGTGTCATATTGTATCATGTCTTTATTGGTAACTTAAATTTGATAGGCACTTTGAAACCTGACCTGGGTACTTATGACTTATGACTTATGAGTGTGAAGTAACTCATTTATAATGGCAACTTACAATATTTTACTACAAGTAGTATATTTTATTTACTAATAATCTCTATAGTAGAATCTTAGATAGCAAACAAAGTCAAAGTCGAAGTCGAAGAGAAAATGAACTTGACCTTAAAACAACACAACTTGCGCTTAAAACAACACCAGTCTTCAACACTTCCACTCGTTGCTCTGTAAGAAAAAAAAACAAAATCAATGGAACCAAAAAAACTCTTCTGTTTTTCTTCTCTCTTCCTATGCGCGACCCTTGTAATACTCCTCACTTACTCCAATATTCCCCACTCGCTGCTGTCCTCGGCCGACTTACTCGACTGCACCACCAAGTCTCCCTGGTGTTCCACCTCCAAAAACCGCCTCTCATCCAAACAACCCAAACCCGATACCAACCGGATAAAAAACCCGATAAAACCGAAGCGCCACCGTGACCACTTCACCGCAACCCCACACCACCCGCTCGACCCACTTACGCTCACGGAGCTCAACAGAGTCAAATCCATTTTGTACTCTCACTCGCTCTTCACCTCCTCGAAAACTTCGACCCTTCACTCCGTAGTCTTAGAAGAACCCGATAAACGGCTTGTCGTTAAATGGAAAGATTCCGACCCGCTTTTACCGAGAAAAGCGTCAGTGATCGCTCGTGTCGACTCGGTTACTCACGTTCTTACAGTTGACTTAACAACCGGTCAGATGACCGGAAATAAAAACACAGTCCCGCTCTCGGGTTACCCGACCATGACCATAGATGACATGACGTCATCGCCGAAAGCACCTCTCGCGAACGCCGATTTCAACCGTTCGGTAATTTCTCGTGGTGTCGATCCTGCTGACGTGGCTTGTCTGCCGATTTCGGCCGGGTGGTTCGGTAAAAAAGAAGAGAACAGGAGGGTTACCAAAGTACAGTGTTACTCTACCAAAGACACTGTTAATTTCTACATGAGACCGATCGAAGGTTTGACCGCTCTCGTTGACCTCGATACAAACGAGGTGGTGGAGATATCGGATACGGGCAAGTCTATACCCATACCAAAATCAACTAACTCGGATTACCGGTTTAAATCTTTAGAGGGAGAATCAAATCGGTTTTTAAACCCCATATCCATCGAGCAACCCTTGGGACCGAGTTTTGTAATCAAAGATGGGCATCAAGTGAAATGGGCAAACTGGGAATTTCACTTAAAACCGGATCCCAGAGCTGGAGTTGTGGTGTCTCGGGCTAAAGTCCGTGACCCGGAAAGCGGTGAAATGAGAGATGTGATGTATAAAGGATTTACTTCTGAACTGTTTGTGCCTTACATGGATCCCAGTGATGCGTGGTACTTTAAGACGTATATGGATGCTGGAGAGTACGGGTTTGGGTTACAATCTATGCCTCTTGACCCACTTAACGATTGTCCACGAAATGCGCAATATATGGATGCCGTGTTTGCTGCCGCAGATGGCACGCCCTATGTTAGGGAGAATATGGTGTGCATCTTTGAGAGGTATGCCGGTGACATCGGGTGGCGACATTCAGAGTGTCCGATCACGGGTATGGAGGTGCGTATCGAGTCTAATGTTAGTGTCTTTGATCGTGCACACAATTTTAATATGACATACAGTATTTCCGTCGGTCTAACGCTTATGGATTATATATTTTAAAATCCCATCTTGGATCTAACGAGCCGGACATACTTCGACAATTATTAGTATCAAATCCATGTTTTTTGGGTGAGAAAAAAAACATGACCATAAGTATACGTGCATCAAAAATCCTTATTTCAAAAATATTGTAGAATGATAATTTTTTTTTGTAAGAAAAAGTTGTTGAAGGATATAGTTTACAGTAAATTTTGGATGGACGATATTTTTTTAAGGTTGGTGGTGGTTTAATTTAATGAAATGCAGATAAGAGAAGTAAGGCCAAAAGTGACACTGGTGGCTAGAATGGCAGCATCGGTGGCAAACTATGATTATATTGTTGATTGGGAATTCCAAACTGATGGACTAATCAGAGTTCAGGTAAGTTTATATTATTCATATTACTTCGTTCATATTAAAAGAAAAGATTAGCTTGAACGAGAGATTGGCAATTTTTTCGAACTACGCGATCCTATGGATTAGTGTACCGAGCCTTTCATTTTAAAATATGTTACTAATCAGATCTGTGATGGGTTACGGCTTTAAATTTTTTTTACGAAAAATCCGAACCGGATCAGTACAAAATTCGTTAGTTTTCTAGTATTGAGAAATTAATATAATATTATTTTATGAATAATACTAAATTTTTGTTTTTTTTCTTTTTAGAATAATACTAAAATTATGTTATAATACTAATTTAATCTGATTTTTTTATGTGTTTATTATTTTGTATTTAATAATATTATTATTTTTATTTTGTTATAGCTAAAAGTATTTAAAATTAACTGGTATCTAGGAAATATAAAAATTTAAATCGACTAGATTTTCTAAAAAAAGTTTACAATTATTTAAAAGAAGCTATATATAATTTATTAAAAATTTAAATCAATATGAATTATAAATAATAAATATATAGCCTGTGGATTAAATTAAAAAAATTATATTCGGTATATTATTATTATTTTATATATATATATATATATATATATATATATATATATATATATATATATATATTTTGATAATTGTTTAAAAAATATATTTTATGGATAAATAAATAATCAATAGATAGCTGTCGTCCTGCGGATGGATATTCAAATCCAAACAAAAATAATGAAAAAAATAATTCGTTTATCTTGCCCGAACTAAAATAAAATACAAAAAGATGGGTTACGAGATAAAGAATACCAACCCTCATCCCAATTCAATCATGTCTGATTTTTTTATGTTAGCACCTCCAGTGTAAAAATATTTATTTTACATAGTAAGAAAACATTTGTGTAGTTACATTTTATTCTAAATTATATATAAAAAAAATCTAAGAACATTCCATTAATTAAAATTCAATTTTTTCCACTCAGGTTGGACTAAGTGGGATTTTGATGGTGAAAGGCACAAAATATTCAAACATGGACCAAGTCGATCCCCAAGAGTATCTATACGGCACACTTCTATCAGAAAACATAATCGGCGTTATCCACGACCACTACGTCACCTTCTATCTCGACATGGAAGTAGACGGGTCGGACAACTCCTTCGTCAAAGTAAACCTCGAGAGACAAGAAACATCACCCGATGAATCCCCTAGAAAAAGCTACTTGAAAGCTGTACGTACGGTTGCCAAGACAGAGAAAGAAGGCCAAGTGAAGCTGAAGCTTTATGATCCGGCAGAGTTTCATGTCATAAACCCAAATAAAAAGACCCGGGTGGGTAACCCGGTCGGATATAAAATCGTGCCAGGACGGACAGCTGCTAGTTTGCTGGATCATGATGATCCTCCGCAGATGCGAGGTGCGTTTACGAATAATCAAATATGGGTCACTCCGTATAACAAGAGCGAAGAATGGGCAGGCGGGTTGTTTGCTTCGCAGAGTCAAGGTGGAGATACTCTTGCTGTTTGGTCCGAGAGGTAAGATTTGTCTACTATTTAAACGCTCACATAAAACAAAACACAAGAAGCACACATGAATGATAATGTGTGCGCGTTGTGGTTATGCAGGGACAGGGAAATTGAGAATAAAGACATAGTGTTGTGGTACACAATGGGGTTCCATCACATCCCATGCCAAGAAGATTACCCAGTGATGCCGACGGTGTCATCAAGCTTTGACATAAAACCTGCCAATTTCTTTGACATGAATCCAATTATTGGCATCTCTCCTAACCTTGAAAAAGACTTGCCCGTTTGCACCCCTCATACTTCTGCTTAAATAAGATTCTCGTATTTAAGTGTTTCGTGTTTAGAACATTATGTTATGTGTTTGTATATTTCTTGTCCTATTGTCTTTTGTGTGTAATAAAATCTTGTTCTGCATTATAAAATATTCCCAAGTGTAGTCAAACTTGGTTCACACATGGTATTGGTTATTTGAGTAGATTACTTAACCATTGCTGCAACGATGATGTATTTATTTGGAAAAGGACTTGGAGAATAGAATGGATACCAAATCAAACACTAATAAGTTAAGAATTCTCCATTGCAAGTCTATCAGACTCCTAAAGGTACTATATGATTAACTTTTGTTGAGGTATTACGAAAGAAAGAGTAGAGAAACTGTGTCTCTTTGATAGAGATATATGACTAAAATATGATTTTGTTGGGGCCTAGTCAGATTCCTATTACCAAAGAGTATATTCTATTGGAAAAAGTATCCAAAGTTGAAAGAGAGAGCTCCAATCTTTTAGCAGTGGAGAGATGCCTAATCGAACTAACTTTATAAAAATATCAGGTCTTTATCAATTGATGATAACGAGATCATATACTACTTATTATTAGTGCGTTGATGTACTTCTATACAACTTGGATAATTTTGTCAATTATCATACCACTTATTATGCACCTTTATCTAAAAGGTAAACGTAAAGTAGGCTTTGTTTAGGATTTGTACGCATGATAACAAAGTTATACCAATATGACGATTTCAAATCTACTAAATATTATGAAAATGTTGAAATACAAAATAAATTAATCAAAAATAAATAAATAACATGAAGATAATGATAGAAGTTTTACTTCACTGGATAAATACAAAAAAATGTTTTACTTGATGATTTAGATATGGTTTTTACTCGAAAATATAGATATGGGATTTTACTTAACAGATTGAATATGGATTTAAGTTGATCAAACGCTGGGAGAAAAAAATCTCTCGAGTAAAATCTCTCTGAGTATTACGACGGTCTAAGTATAAAGAGGAGAGGTGGTCTGGACATATAAGTAAAATGGCATAAAAATCCAAATACAATCTCAGTTGGATAAAATAGATAGAAGTTGGCATATTGAAAGAATACTCAAGAGACTTCGAAAGTTTTATAGGATATTCTAACACATTATTCAATATTACTCATTTACTATAGGCATGTGGAGGGTAAATATGTAATTATCCTTACCAACATGCATGATAGTGAACTCTTGGTCTTTCGGTCAAAAAACAATGTCGATGAAGACGCCTGGGTGCACTATTACGCGGTGTAGCTTGTAACTTTCCATGAATTCTAAATTTCTCACTCAACTATGAAAGTTTGGTAATAGAAGTCGACGTGTTAAAATAATAGTCAAGAGTTTTCGAGAGCCTTCCAGGATCTTCTAAGATACTATACAATATTACTAGAATATCCGAGACAGTTAGAGGGTAAATTCGTAATGTTAGTAACTAACTTTCTTTTGGATGAATGCCACAAAAACACAAAGACACGTGTCATTCACCCATAAATTTAGGACTAAGGCTAGATAGTGCTATAAATAAGGGTGTTAGCTTATTGTAAACTGACTGCAATTTGTAATACTTGTGAGAAATCTACTATGTAAGAAACATTCATTGTTTTCTTGAGTTTGTCCGGTCTTTAGCTATTCAAAGTGTTTGTCAAATTGTTTTCTTTCTATATCTTTGTCCCTCTAAAATCTCTATTTTTAATCTAGAAAATATTTTGGCATACATATGATTACTTTGCATGCCTCGTCAGTTTGGTATCGTCTTTGGAAAATGTTTTTGTTTTCCTTTTACAAAAACCAAAATCGTTTAACTATAGAGTGAGAAAATCTTAGAAAAAACGTTATAGAGAAAAAAAAATTGATTTTTATTTTTCTCCAATATTGAGAAAAAACTTATTAAAAACCTAACTCATATATTTTATTTATTTTTAGGAAAAAAGTGTGAGTCACCTAAGAGCGGTGTGGAACCAGATTTGGAGGAAATTAGTGCAAGAACAAAGTTCGTGTTCAGTTCGTCAAAAATTTCCCTATATCAATACCATGAGTTATAAGTTAGGATAAATCCAAAGAATCAATGCGGTAACGAGAGTCATAAGGCGTTGAGCTGGACAATGAATCAAGTGTTCCTTCGAAACCCCCAAAAAAAAATAATTGTTCGAAATGAAATTCTAGAAAATTTGTAATTTTTTATCTATTCGTTTAAATTAAATCTTTGGTTTATTCTTGAAGATGAAGCAAAACCTAAAACTAATTCAAGATTCATGAATAAATTAAATTCTTTTCAGATTAAGGTGTACGAATGTATAATTTTCAATTTCTATAAGAATCGATTTACATTACACATAAAATCGTATTCATTTGATTTGATAGAACTTTCAATTTACGATAAATTCAAACTTTAATCGAAAAATGTTTAAATAATTGATTATTAAATAAATTTCATAATCAAATTGTTGATCTTTTGTTTAAGATTTCTTAAATCGATTTGTTCTTCTTCATAATTGTTTTCATTAAACCTAAATCGATTGAACCAAAAATTTAAAAACTGATTCTTTAATTAAAATAGATTAAACATATAGGTAAAGAAATTAGATCAAGAATCAGGTTCTTTTTTATTCACGATTTGTTAATTAAATCGTTACGAAGATTTCAACTAAGAAAAGCAAGAGTTCAAATATTCAATGAAATTGTGACAAGGTTTGTTAATTGATAATGGAGATAATTGTTTTGTAATATTAGTCACAACTATAAGGGCAATTGATTTGGTATATAAAAAATATTTAGTAGTATTAGTTGAAACTGCATGGACAATTTTAGTCGCAACATACATCAATTCGTCATTTGTATATTCTCGGGTATATTTTGTTCATGTTGTTATATTCACATAAAAGATACAATAATCACTTTGGATATTTTAATTAATTTGTTCTCAAATTTTGAGGTTGTGTTGAATTTCACTTTTTTATTTTTTTGGTCTTTTTATATCTGAAAATGATTTTTTATAACTATAATATACATTTACGATATCTAATTAATATTGTATGAATAACACAATGTTCGTTCAGTAATTGAAAATAATAAATATACAAATTATATGTGTTACGATTTTTTTTATAGTGATACATTATGTATGATTGTTTTGACATTCATCAATTGAATCTTTTTATTTATTAGTATACTTAAGAGTTAGGTTTGGTTTTTTCTAGTTGATATGATAAGTAAATACATGATTTTAATGCAATATATAATGGTTACCACTTGTAGCATACTATTATTAGCAAAAATAATTAATCGTCAACCTAGTTATGAATCTGTAAATAAATATATCTTATCTTGCTATTTGAGTACCGTTATTATCTAAATTACGGTTATGTCTATTTAATATTATTATTAGCAAGTTTGTCGATTCATGATGTAAGATGTCAAAAAATATATCGTATGAACATTTATATTAAATTATCTACATGATACAATGGGGACTGAGTTGATTTCATCTTTATAACAGTTTGATTAGATGTATATAAATTGCTTATGCTTGATACAGACCTGTTTTATCTAAACTGTGAGTCGAACGAGTGAAATAGTTTGCTAATTTGGACAGTGTTTGTTTTGTAAAGTTGGCCCAAAGAATGTGTAACATTGAGGGTATTTTATTTATTAAGGAGTCAATATGTTTAACTTAGTAAAATAATAACATGTATAACAAAAAAATGGACTAACAATGTAGGCCAAAAGGTCCACCACCATGACTATATAAGGCAATATGCCATTTCGAGGAAATAGTGAAACATCATTATTCTATTATTAATTTTAGAAATTTTAGAAATTTATCTCTCTAGAATTCATGTATATCTCTCTCTATACATTTGTGTGACTTTCGAACTATTCTTAGACCATTTTGTTGTTCAAATATTTTCAGAGTCATTAGTGACGACCATTTCCTAAACTCGATTTTGAATAATTGAGAGATGAATATGAGATGCATGCAAACTTTTCGGTAACGACATAAAACATAATAATTAAAGAGCAACAATTTGAAAACAACGACAATACGACAAACAACAACATTTTGAGGAACCCTATGAACAATTGGCATTAGAAGAGCACTGAAACCATTTGTTCGAGGACATCACTCAGCTGAATGCTGAAAATGAAGCATTGTTGGATCGACCAAAGAAGGTCCAATCAGAAATCCAAAAGAATTGTACTAAGATGGATTTTAATGCGGGTGATGATACTAATTCTGATTTGTTACGGGCTAATGAAAATTACCATAACTACCATTCTTAGAGAAAGTAACACAAAACAAGACGTCAGTATATTTCCTCGGAATCAAATGACTATACCATAAAATATTTAGAAGAATTCACTGTCTTCGGAGTGAGGTTATCGTCGTAGAATAATGGTGCATTCTAAAAGTAACGATATTCAAGGAAACATTCTAACCGGTATAAATCTAGAAAAAAGCAAGGTTCTAAGAACGGCGTGGCTTTTGGCTAAGAGAGAGCATGCATCAAAGGTTACACAAGATTGGTAATTAAGGGAAGAGTAGAACCGCAGCAAACAGCAGTTCAGTTTCAATAAAGCCCCATGTTGTTACATACAGTCCCTATAATTAATTAGCAGTATCAACAAAGGGGTTCAATGAACTAGAGTTTTGACTAGAATTACAAGAATCAGTTTGCGAATCTTGTCAATCATGGTCTTTACACTACAGTTTACAAAGGTCCGGGATGACACCAGTATAGTTAAGCGCATAACTAGAGGGAATCTTCATTATCAGCGAAAATCATGGCCGTACACTTTCCAAAGCATTTTGAAATTTTGAAACTTAAAAATTTCGATGAGAATCGTGATCGAGATAACCAAATTTTACAATTTAAGAGTTTTATGATCAATTTTGATGATGCTGACAAACTATTATGTCATGCTTTCTCTCAAAATTTTAAAAACATGGCTTTAAATTGGTACAACCGGTTTCCTCAAGATTCTATCAAAAATAATTTATATGTTTTGAGGTTCTTTTAGATGATCATTTATAGAGATCAAAGAAATGTGAGAAAATGATAATACTATTCTCTAATGCAGACATCTAGTTCGAGAGAGTCTAAAATATTACACTAAACGTTTTGTCCTCACAAAGACAAGTCTGGATGACTGTTACGATTAGGTTAAGATTATCGTTTGTAGGCAATGATTGCTCCCCAAAACTTTATGTGAAAAAGTATCCAGGAATAAATCTCTAAAGTTTGCAACCTCGTTAGCTCAGATCGAGTAGAAAATTAAAATGGAAGATTCCAAAAAATTAAAACTTCTTTCATTGCCCTGACAAGCCCAACAAAAACTACCCATTTTATTTTCACAACAAGTTCAAGTTTCTCAACTACCAAAGTTTTTAGTCGACCAAAGGGTCTGAATCAAGTACCTCATAGACCAATAGTAGGTCAATAATTGCAAGAACAACAACAAATAACGATGGAAAATCAATGGGCCTTACCCGATCATTTTGCTGAGTTGACAGAGAATGAGGAAACTATTTTCGATAAAACTTGAAAGCGTATCCAATTAGAAAACCCCTACATATCCTGAGGCGTAAAGAAGAGAGGAACAATAAATTTTGCGAGTATCACAATGACATCGGCCACGATACGAGGGATTGCATAGCATTGAAACAAGAAATCCAAATGCTAATCCATAATGGAAATTAACAAATTTATTTAAGAGATATGTACGGGCTCAACGGGAGGCTTCACAAGGATACCAAACAACGTTATATTGGAAAGTAGTTGATATTTCTCTGAAGCAAGAAAATGGCACGGTCATCAGAAAACTGCATACCGAGTTAGATGTATGTAAAAAGTATTTAGATCTGAACCCGAATAGAAGAATTATTATGATGGTCGATAAACCTAAAAAGCAAGAATTGTGAGTATTTCAAATTGTTGATTATCTTCGGAGAAGATAGTGCTTCGGGAACCACAGATTATTCTCAGAAAATGCACATTGTAAGTTTGACGATGCATTTATCTGGAGAATTTCGACCCATCTATACAAGAATCCAGTGCTCTTAATAATGTTTGATGATAATGATTTAAGAGAGATAAATGGGCCTCATGAAAACTCGGTGGTGGCTGGGGAAAATATTGAAGGAACCAGAATTTGGAGGGTCCTAATTGATACAGGCAGTTCTGCTAACATATTATTTATATTAACTTATAAATGAATGGATGACCCTAATGTTATTCTCCAATCTGATAGAACAATAGTAGGCTTTATTGGAGCTATTGTTGATGTTTTTGGATAATTTGAAGATAATATGTTTCTCAGACGAGGGTCATTCAAAAATAAGGTCAAAGTACTATTCATAGTGGTAGATGCTCCTACATCGTATAATGTTATTTTTGGAAGATCGTGGCTATCAAGAATGCATACGATTGTTCTTATAGTCCGTCGGTGTTTAAAGTATATGGTTGGAATAAGTATGGTCCAAAGTAGATAGAAAGTGGCAAGAGAGTGTTACGCAACTGCATTGGCTCCAAAAAAGTCAAGAGTATTGGAGCTGAATAACAATTACAGGAGTCCACTTTAGAGTTACATACTGTATGATCGGAAGGAGACCCTTAGCTCATTGGTTCATGATGAAAATGTAAAAGTGTATCAGTTACAATATGGAAAAGGTTTAAAGATTGGAACCTTGTTACCTCCACTTTTTTTAGAAAACTTGTAACATTTTTATCTGGAAACCTACATATGTTTGCTTATAAATCGAGGATGTAACAGGTGTTCTTACAAATATCATTATTAAAAAAATCTCATTTTGACTAAATACACGCCCGATAATTTATATTAGAATATCATTTTTCTGTTGAGAAATCCGAGGTAATTTGTATCTAGATCGGTTGACAAAAGTAGAGCATATAAGAGAATCCCAATATGCATTATGGACAACGACTCCAGACCTCGTAAAAAACAGGGAAATATAGTATGGAGTATGTGCATTGACTTCACAAATCTAAATAAGGCTTTTCCATAGGATCCTTTTCTCATCCCAAGAATTGACCAGTTGGTAGACTCAAATTCTGGTAACAAGATTTTATCTTTTATGGAAGCTTAAGCTCGGTGTAATCATATACAAATGGATTTGAAGAATCCATATAGTACAACATTCATAACTGAAAAAATGCTATACTGTTAGTGAACAAAGCTTTTGTTAGCCAAATTGGAAGAGAGGTTAAAATTTATATTGACGATATCCTAGTAAAAAGCGCCAAAGATGAAGATCATTTTTTGGTTTTAAAAGAAAATTTTTGAAACTTTAAGGCTTTAAACCTGAATATTAATCCATAAAAATATACCTACGGTGTACACTCCAAAAAAATCTTGAGCTACATACTGAGCGATAAAGAGATTGAAGTTGACCAAATACAACTAAAAACATTAACAACCATATATCCCTCGAGATCCATCAAAGAGGTACAAATTCTGACTCGAAAGTTAATCATTTTGAACATATTTATTTTAAGGTCATCGGACAAATGTGCTTTATTTTTTCAGTTCTTAATAAAATTAAACCATTTCAATTGGAACCGGAGTGTAATGAAGCCTTCATAAAGATAAAATAACATCTTTTTTCTCAAGAGATTTTAATTTAAGCCAATTGTGGGAGAAAAGTTGTTTATTTATATCGTGGGTGTCTGATTATGCATTGAGCATTGTACTATTCATAAACCATGAAAGTTATTTTTGCCAAATGTACTATGTGAGTAAAATCCTATTAGACGCATAAAAATTATACTTAAAACTAGAAAAGCTAGCCTTGGCTTCGTCGTAGCAGCCTGAAAAATGAGACCATATTTCAGGCACACTCAATTATGGTTCACACTTATTTTCCACTAAAATGCCCTTTCAAGGCTAGACATTTTTGAGCGGATGGCCAAATGATCAGTAGAGTTGTGATACTATGATATTGATTTCAATATTCGACCATCAATAAAAGCTCAAAACTTGATATATTTCATAGTATAATTTTAGTCCAAACGACCAGATCCTAAAGAAAATTGGGAACAACTTAAAGATGAATGGGTCATTCAAACTAATGGGGGTTCAAGCATCTCATGGGTGTGGAGCAGGTGTTTAGCTATAGCTCCAATTGAGGAAGCAGTGTATCAAACGACACGTTTTGGTTCTAAAGCATCTATAATGCATCGAAGTATGAGGCTGCATTGTAGGATTGCGACTTATGAAAATTTATGGTGTGTTGATTGGTAAGTGATTCTCAGCTCATGATCAATCATGCATCAAGGTAATCCAAAGTACAGAAAGAACATCTGATGAAATACATAAAATCTTTGAAGGAATTAACCAATTTTTTCGAAAGCATTCAGTTTGAACATGTTCACAGGGCCGAAAACTTAGTTGTTGATTCTCTGGATATTATAGTGTATTCCTAGGGGTATCCATAGATCATTCAACATGAGAGTCCTTTAATAACAATCAATTTTGACTTTTTTAAATGTAGACGAGGTTTTACATATTTCGACTAACGTTAATAAGGGTTGGAGATACGATCTTAAAGAATTTCTGGTTAAGGGGACTATACTGGTGGATAAGGTACTTGACTCGAACTTTTTAGGTTTACGATGCATGATTACGCGATCTTTGGAGATATATTTTATAAAAAAAATTGTGACTCGGATGATGGTAAAACTTGGTTCAAGGGTAAAATCGGGTTTTAAACCTTGTCTAGTTAATATTAAGTACTTATATAAGAGGTTGTGAGAGAAAGAAGGTGTGTCCTTGTATTTAATTTTAAAAAAAGTCCAACCACTATTAATGATGTTGGTTGGGGTATATATACTGTTATTATCTGACCCATTGGTTGTATGGATCGGATCTTATAGTCGGGTCAATCATACGAGCCCACAAGCTCAAGAAATAAGGTACTAGGTACATAGTTGAGTCATTGTTCCACTCAAGATACTGTTCATCTGTTGGATTTGATTCGATCTGTCCAAATGCCCTTCGGATAATATTAGAATCATTGGTGATATACTTCTAGTGATATTTGAACTGATCAGATTCGAACTTCCTTGCGATGCGTGAGAACAGATGAGTCACAGACGGTGTTATCTCAATTGCACAATATAGAGGGTTTAACCCATTGCGTTTTTAAAACTTTAACAAGATGAGTCTTATTGGTTGGGTCTTATAAGCCTAATATCATGGCTGACACTAAATAATTAGTCAAAAGATGTGACACTTACCAATGATTTGCTAACATCATATATTTACCATCGATACGCCTCAAATCCATATATAAAGCATTTCCATTTGATTGATAGGGGATGGATTTGGTTGGACCATTACCAATGGCTTCCGAGAAGGACAAGTTATCATAGTAGTCATTAATTATATTTGAGAGTGACTTGAAGTCGAACCACTTTCTAGAACTAGAGCAAAATATATCATAAAAAATCACTTCACCTTTTATAATTGCTCCAAGTCCAAGAATTTTTGGCTTGTATTTTATTAATTCTTACACTCTCTCAGCCCTGGAATTATCGACCATATTTATTATTTTTAAAGAGTTCTAACATTGGCTAGACCTTGTTTATTTATTCTTCGAACCCTAGAATTTCTGACCGAGTTATTTATTTTTTAAAGTTCCAACGCTAGTTGGTCAATACTAAAAATTAAGTACGTTTGACTATATAAAATCCGCTAGAGTTTTCTTATTATTGAGGATTGATGGCCCTCAATCAGGAAAAACAATACGAAGACTGAATTTAAATGTGCAAGATATAACAAAAGAAAATATTGGCATATAAAAAACAAATTGATTACAAAATTCCATCATGGATATTACGAAATGCCCTGCTCATATAGGGAATTCCTATTCAAAAACAAAATGAAACATTACATAGATAATATACGGTGAATCATGCTCTTCTTAAATCATTTTTAGAATTTGGTTGAGATGAGCGTTTCTCTTCAGATTCCTCAATCGTGTATCTGGCATCACTCCCTGAATTATCCAAGGATTTCTCTTCATATTCAAGCATAATATTAGGAGACGGACGATTTTTCTCCGGAACCAATTGCCTATATGAGCCTAAGTTCAAATCCATTAACTTCTCATGCAAACTAAGGATCAACATGTGGTTGGATCTAGCTTCATGTTCGGTTAAGGTATCTATGAACCCTTTAGCATAAGCACAGTCGCCTCGTAATATTTGGCTTGAACTTTAGAGCAGCAAGCACGACTGCTTCTTCTTCCTTGGCTTTAACCTTGAAGGAAACAAGCTCATGAATAACTTCATTTTATTCCCCTTTGTATATCTTGATGGCTTCCACTTTCTCTTTCTCCATTTTCAAGAAAGCATCAATATGAAGAGCGTACTATGCATCCCATTCTAGCAACAAAGAGCTACGCTCAGCACGCTCTACCTGATGAGTCATTATTTATTGTCCGAGTTCTCTTTTAGCAGATCAAGCCCAATTTTCAATTGTGTAGGAGGGTAATTTCATATCTGAGGCTCTGTCGAAGCTTGCTACAAGTTTGTACATGCCTTGGGTTATTCTCTTCGAACTGCAAATCAGACTCTTTGCTTTAGCCTTGTCTCAGTTACTTTGCCTTCTTTTCAAGTATAGAAATGAAATAAACAAAATGATAAAAAGAGAGATAAAGAGAGAGAGTATATTTTGAGAAGCTAAAATAAACCAAATTTGTGTAGTTTACAGATATGTGTATATATTAAGCAACAGATTGACTACAGAACGAGGACAGTACTGGTTTGAACAAACCTTCAAAGGTAATTCCTATTAACTGATAAAACAAGACAATTACATTAAATAGAAAGACTTCCAAATCAGATCCTAAAACATAGGACATTAACTAACAGTTTCCTAAAACCACTCACCCACTTACTTGTTTATTCCACCTTCCTACAAACTCTACTAACTGACCGTGATCAAATCAAACTAGACCTTAACACTTGAAATAAAATAAAACACACATGTTTGAGATTATATCTCCAACAATCCCCCCTTTAATCTCAAACATGTCCATTCAAGCTTTTAACTCCCAAGAGCTTTCTCATGTCTTCAAACTTGTTCTTGACCAAAGCCTTCGTCATTATGTCTGCACGTTGCTCGCTGCTGATGACATGTTTCAAGATCACTTCTCCTCGTTCCACGCACTCTCTAATGAAATGATAACGTACGTCTATGTGCTTGCTCCTTCCATGAAAGACTGGGTTCTTTGCCAAGTCTATGGTTGACCTGTTATCGATACACAAAACCACTGGACCAACGAGCTCTGAAGTGATTTGACTCAGAACATTTCGAAGCCACACAGCTTGACAAGCTGCTGCAGTAGCAGCCATAAATTCTGCTTCGCACGAAGACAGTGCTACGCAGCGTTGCTTTTGTGACACCCAGGTTATTACACTGTCATTCAAGTAGAACACCATCCCACTTGTACTTCGTCGATCATCTAAATGACCAGCCAAGTCACTATCAGAAAAGCCATTCAGGACATTATTTTTACTGTCTTCAGAGTAAACTAACCCAAAATGCATAGTCCCCTTCACATATCTCATTATTCGCTTCACTGCCTCTAAGTGGAGCTTCGTTGGCCTTTCCATATAGCGACTAACGATTCCCACACTGTAGGCAATGTCCGGCCTTGTGTGCACCAGATAACGCAGGCCACCCACCATACTTTTGAACGCGGTTGCATCTATAGCTTCGCCATGTTCATCACTTGTAATCTGCATCTTTGGATCCATGGGATAGGTTGTGGAATTACACTCCAACATGCCAGCTTTCTCGAGGATTTTTCGAGCATATCCAGATTGTTTTAGCACGATATGACCCTCACTCTGCTTTACTTCAATACCCAAATAATAGCTGAGCTTTCCCAAATTACTCATTTGAAATTTGTTACTCATTTCAGCCTTGAACCTGTCGATGCCATCTGCACTTGAGCCAGTGACTAGTAGATCATCTACGTAAACTGCTATAATAAGTATTTCATCATGCACGGGGAGCTTGACGAAGTCCGTAGAGAGCCTTCTTTAGCTTGTACACAAACTGTGCTTTGTCTGCCTTTTCAAAACCCTCTGGCTGACATACGTATACATCTTCTTTAATGTCCCCGTTCAAAAAAGCTGTCTTCACATCGAGATGATGCACCTCCCAATTGTTCTTAGCTGATAAGGCTAACAATAGTCTCACCGTCTCGAGTCGAGTGACTGGAGCATATACTTCGTCGTAATCCACGCCTTGTTCTTGAGTGTATCCCTTAGCCACAAGTCGTGCCTTGTGTTTAATAACTCTCCCATCAGCATCCTTCTTTAGCTTGTAGACCCACTTCAAGCCGATAATTTTCTGTCCTGGTGGTAATTTGGTTAGCTCCCAAGTCTCATTATCCTCGATGGATTGCATCTCCTGTTCCATTGCCCACTTCCAGTTGTCATCCTTGATAGCTTGCTTGTAATTTCCTGGTTCGTCGACCCCCATTAAACACAACTCATCTCTGACTTCCATTTCTTCTGTTTCCTCATATATGTCTCTGATCAACCTGCTTCTTCTGGGTTCAGTACTGTCGTCGTAGTTATCAGGATTTAGGTGATCTCCGGTTGTTTGGCGAGCAGGAGTAACTATGTCACCAGTTGTTTGGTGAGAAGGAGTGACTGGATCATTTTCTTGGAAAACATTCTCCTCGGTTGCTTGAAACTGTGAATCACTTACAGTGTCTTCTGTAAAGTGTACTGTAAATTGTTCCCTTTCCACGTCTGCCTTATTCCAAGACCAAGATTCGGACTCATTAAACGTTACATCACGACTCACATGCACTCGATCAGTTACAGGATCATATAGACGGTACCCTTTCGTACCGGGTTCTTTTCCAAGGTTTATGACCCTTTTGCTGCGATCCTCCAGTTTTTTAATGTGCGTACCTGTTGTTTTCATGTATGCCAAGCAACCAAAAACACGAATGTAACTCAGGTTTTGTTTGCGTTCGTACCTTGCTTCATATGGTGTCAACTTTGACAAAGCTCTCGTGGGAACTCTGTTCAGAATATAGACTGAATTTCGAACTGCCTCTCCCCACATCTTCTTTGGTAGGTTCACTTCCTGCATACAACTTCTAGCCATTTCCACCACCGTTCTGTTGCGACGTTCCACAACCCCGTTCTGTTGAGGGGTGTAAGGGGTTGTAAAGTGTCGTTCTATCCCAGCACCTTCACAGTATTCCTTGAACGCATTCGATGTGAACTCACCCCCCCTGTCCGTCCTGAACACCTTAATCCTTTTCTCGGTTCCCTTTTCAACTTGTGCTCGAAAAGTCTTGAAGGCTGTCAATGCTTCATCTTTGGTTTTCAAAAAATAGACCCACATATATCGACTGAAGTCATCTACCAAAAGAAAGAAAAACCTGTAGCCGGATGCTGTCGTTGGGGTAATAGGGCCACACAAATCACCATGGATCAGTTCAAGTATTTTTTTTGCTTCATAGTTCGCCTTATTTGGAATTCTCTTTCTCGCCTGTTTTGACATCAAACAACCATCGCATACATTTCCTTGTTGACTTATCTTGGGCATTCCAGTGACCATTTGCTCATTTGACATTATGTGCAGTGCTTGATAATTTAAGTGTCCAAGACGTACATGCCAGATTTTGGATATTACCTCGGTGTTTGTCAGCGTCAGCAAGCACGTTTTTATCTCTGTTTCAATGAGGATCTTGTACAACCGGTTTGCTGAGCGCTTCACCTTCATCAGGAGTCGTTCGTTTTCATCATAGATCCACAGATAATCCCCTGTCATTACTACCCTGTTTCCACCTTCAGACATTTGTCCCAAGCTTATAATGTTGCTGCATAAACTAGGTATGTAGTACACGTCAGACAGTAGCCTTTCTTCTCCATTTTTGCATATCATTTTCACAGTTCCCTTCCCTTCGATTTTGACAGTTGACCCATCTCCAAAGTGCACTACTCCAGTGGTTGTCTCGTCTAGTTCAGTGAATTTATCTTGAAAGCCCGTCATGTGGTTGCTCGCGCCGTTGTCTAGGTACCACAAGTTCGTAGCTTTCTTGTCACCTCTTGACATGGTTGTGTGTATGGCCTTGTTCTCAGCTGTAAGCATCACCACTCCTTCTTCCTTGACACATTTAGCTAACAATAATGCTGGTTCGTTGTCGTCTATCTGAGCCATGTGTGCCTCTTGCCTGAATTCTCTATTTTTCTTGGGTTTTCGACACTCAGAGGCAAAATGGCCGTAAATGTTGCAGTTGTAGCATTTCACGGTGCTTTTGTCGATACGCCCTGTTCTGTTTCTGGAATTAGAGGAACCTGATCCTTCTTTATTAGATCGCTTAAGCCATTCCTCTCGTGTCAGTAGTAGCTTTCCTTCGGTCTTTTCCCGTTTCATCCACTCTTCTTCGGTCAGCAGTAGCCGGTTCTCCTTCGTCTCAACTCTTCCCTTTGTACGTTCCTCATGAGCCTTCAAAGATCCCACAGCTTCTTCCATTGTCATCGTGTCAATATCTCCAAACTGCTCTATGGTGGACGTAATCTGTAGGAACTTGGGAGGGACTGCTCTCAAAAACTTCTTGACTGTGTAGGATTCCTCCATTTTTTCGTCGAGTGCCCTGATGTTTGACACAACTCCGTTCATCTTAATATGAAAGTCATCAATTGTCTCGTCTTCCTTCATAGTCATGGCTTCAAATTCAGATTTCAAAGTCTGTATTCTCGCCTTCTTCACTTGATCTGCTCCCTGGCAGAGAGTCTTTATTGCTTCCCAAGCTTCTTTCGCCGTCTCTTTGTCTGCAATTGACAGTAAGATCTCCTCAGGGATTCCCTGATAAATCATGGCTAACGCAACTTTGTCAGTCTTGTCGTCGACTGCAACCTTCGGGTCCTTCGGTTCTATGGCGTTCCACACCCCTTGTGCTTTAATAAACACTGTCATCTTGAGTGCCCACGCTGTATAGTTACTTCGATCAAGCGTCGGATAACTCAAACCCAACGACCCGCTCTTTAACTTGTTAGCCTCCATGTTCGTCTGCCTTCTTTCACCAAGATCTTCCCGCTCTGATACCAAGTGTAGTTTACAGATATGTGTATATATTAAGCAACAGATTGACTACAGAACGAGGACAGTACTGGTTTGAACAAACCTTCAAAGGTAATTCCTATTAACTGATAAAACAAGACAATTACATTAAATAGAAAGACTTCCAAATCAGATCCTAAAACATAGGACATTAACTAACAGTTTCCTAAAACCACTCACCCACTTACTTGTTTATTCCACCTTCCTACAAACTCTACTAACTGACCGTGATCAAATCAAACTAGACCTTAACACTTGAAATAAAATAAAACACACATGTTTGAGATTATATCTCCAACAATTTGATAGATTCGTTTGCTGGGGATTTTCCTCATAATCTTTGTGGATCTTCTTCTTAGGGATTTTTCGGTTGATCATTTGTATTTTGGGCCGCTAATGCACGTTGATTCTCTTCCGACAAGTGTGATAGTTAATGTTCGCTAAGAGGATTTCGAATTTCTAATTCTATATAGTTTTCGTCTGAAGGGGCTCGATGGTTGATCTACAATGAGTTAAAATTAAAGTACATTATGTAAAAAAATAACTACAAAATAGGTGAAGAGGTGTGTTTACCTGTATTCTTCCACCTTCACTGATTAAGAATACTTTTTTTTCCACGTATTCTCTACCTCAATAAGATTATTCACCACTTTAAACTAGTTCATGAGAGTGTTGAAGTGAAGGGGTAGACGAGGATTCATTGGCAAAGCAGTGATTGCTATGAATTCCTCCATTGGAAACTGAATTTCGGAGAGTTGTGAGGCCATGATGTAGGATATTAAGATAAACCATGCATTCAGACTGACATGGCAGGGAAACATTTCCACTAGTTTGAGTTACCAACCTACAACCGGATCCAAAGGAAACCGAAGCCCCATATTTAGGACATCTTAATAAACAACTAGTTCCCGCTTCTTGAGGGAAAACGACATCTATCCCGTTTTATAAAGAGTATTTTAATGAACTTGGGATCCTCTAACGCATCCTCGGCTTTGGAGTGTCCTTTTCAAAATAATAATTATATAATTTGTTGTATAAGGTAATAAGATACCGAGGGAGGCACAACATTAGTTTCTTTATTCTTTGGTTTTTTTCGGCTTGAGTCCCACCTCATTGCCCTCTTTATGGATCTCAACGACCTTTTCTAACATCATCTTTCATATCTGATCTAACTTTGTCCCGGTTTTTGGATATAACGTCGGACTCATCAACTAGTTGCATAGGCCCTTTGAGAGGCAAATGTTTCATTTTGGAGCCTAGTGGATGTCTCATGGACTACCACTTGAGCAGAAGGAATCACCTAGACTCTTGTAGTTAATTCCCCTATGGATCCAACCGATCTCTTTGGAGGAGTATTATGGCCTGGAGAAATCACCATGACACGCTTTGATTTATTATGTCCGGGGGTTGGAAGAGTTGGTCTTCTTTACACTTGATGTGAGGCATTTTTGGAATGTGACATCTTTTCATGATCTTCTAACCCTTCATAGCACGTTTGGCGAGGAGGACAGGTGTTTTTCGGTGAAGGACTAGTAAGAGAATTAGCAGAGGATGTGACAGTATGTCCGTTTAGTTTCTTTTCTATGATGAAGGATTCGTAGGTTAATACATGGTTGATGAGTGTTTTCCCTTCGTCTATTATCCTTGCAGCTCTTTTGGCTTCGGCTTGGTCAGGTAATGATAGTAAATCAAAAACGTTGTCTTTATAAAACATACAACGACATTGTCTAAGAGATTTTGAAAAATGAACCAAAACAGATTTTGCGGTGGCAGTTAAGCCAGGAAATATTTTTTGTGGATGTATTAATATGATGACCCAAAATATGGATTCAGTATACGTATAACAAAACTTCGTAAGTAATATGACGGCCTTAATATAAGGAATAAATTGATCATGTAAAGTAAGTAACATGAAGACCTAACATGATTGAAAAAATGATTCTTAGTGAAACCTTCCGAAGTATTTAATTTTTATTTATTAAATAAATATAGAAGTTGAGTATTTTTTAGAGACACTACGTGAGTTTTTTCTTAAAGAGAAAAGTAAAAAAAATCACAGTTATACAACTTTTTGCTTGTCAGTTAGTTTTTAAGCATAAAATTATATTTAAGAAATAGAGGGGCTTGATAAGGTCATATTCCCGTAGGGGTCATATATCCTTATTCAAGAGGTAAAAGTCCTTCATCAAAACTAGTCTTCACTAAACAGAAGGACCTTTATGAATGATAACGACAAATTAACAAGACTATACTAATATGAGGACCTGATATCTATTAAAGTATGATGACAATCCTGAAATAAAAAAATAAGCTTATCAACACAGAAAGATGATATAAAGATCCAATGATGAAGTTTTACTTGAAAACCTAAACAAGGGCTTTTACTTGACGACCTGGATACGAGCTTTTACTTGAAGACCTGGATATGGGTTTTAGTTGATCAAGTAAGAATAATGAATGTTCAAGAGTAAGAAATCTCTTCAGTATTATCACGACCTAATTATAATGAATAAAGATCCCAATGTAGAAACTGACTTGATCAAGAAAAATAAATAACATGAAGACGCAAATAAAATCTCAATTAGACAAAGTAGATTGAAGCTAATATGTTAAAATAATACTCAATAGTCTTCTACAGCCCTCCGGAAGTGGAATGGCCTGACGTGAATGAAGAATGACCAAATGGTCAGTTAAATTGGGAGATTTTGACATTTAGCTTGAACCTCGAACTGCAATCAAAGCGCAAGTCTTAGCAGATTCTAGATGAATTATATTCCGAATGATGAGATATGAAAAGAGATTAAGAAAGTTCCAAGACGGAATGGACAGTCCGGATATATGGGGGTTCAAGTGCATCAAAATGTGGGGCACGGGTGCAGTTGCTCTCTCCATTTAGTATTGCAATGTATCAAGCTATTCGATTTGGATTTCAAGCATCGAACAATGAGACTGAGTACGAAGCCGCTTTGGAAGGTTTAAGACTTGCTCAGATCTGAGGGGCTAAAAATGTTAGGTTAGTAAGAGATTCGTAACTACTTATAAATCATGTGTATGTCCAATCTGAGGCTAGAAAAGCTTATTTAGTAAAGTATTTGAGAGTGTTAAAGGCCTTAGCGTTAGTTTTCGAAAGTGTTAGGTATGAACATGTTTGTTGGGAAATAAATTATATGATTGATTCTATGGTTACTGCTTCGTATTCTGATCAATATCATTAGATTATCACACAAGAAATCCATTCGATAACAAAGGGGTCTGAGCATGTATGAGGATCAGTCGAAGCTTTTTAAATTTCTACAAGTATTAAAAAAGACTGGAGGAATAGAATCAAGGATTTTCTGGTAAATGATGTTTTGCCCATTGATAAAATAATGGAAAATAGAATACGGTTCAAGGTATATGACTACGTGGTAATCATATATATCTTATAGAAAAAATCTTTTAGTAGGCCTTTGCTTCGATGCCTTGGAGAAAATGAATCACAAATGATACTTTCTGAATTACATGTTGGGGAGTTGTGAGTATGAAAATTTGATACGAAGAGTTCTCTTGGAAACATATTATTGGCCCACAATCGCTTTGTATGCCAAAGAATTGGTTAAGATATGTGATACCTTCCAAAGATTTGCTAACATAATTCATGCACCAAGAGTACCTCTTGAGTCAATATCTGAGGCATCACCTTTTGACTAATGGGGTATTGATCTGGTTAGGCCTTTACCAATTCCATTAGGGGGACGATATATGATAATTATCGCGGGAGATTATTTTTCTAAGTGGGTGGAAGCTGAAAAATTGGCTGGAAAAAAAGCTAAAGATGTGATCAGATTCATTGTTTCCAATATTTTCTATTGTTTCGGTATTCCGAGGAGAATGACGATGGATAACGGGCCAGAGTTTGACAATAAATAAATTAAGGCTTTTTGTTCTTCTAGATGAATACAACAATGTTTCTCGGAAACTTTTCATCCGTAAGCAAATGACCAAGTTGAGGTTACTAATCAGAGCATTCTTGATGGGCTGAGAAAGAATTTGGAAGACAAAGCTGGAAAATATCTAGATTATTTACAAGAAGTTCTGTGGACGTACAGAACTACCCCTCGTACAGCAACCCAAGAATCTTTATTTGTGTTAGTCTATGGGATGGATGTTGTTGTGACATCCAAAGAAATTTTCCCTTCATACAAATCAACGAATATTCCGAAGAGGCTAACCATAAGTGTACGCATACAGAGTTAAATTTAATTGAAGAAAAGTGTAATTGAATTATATGCACTACCAAACTTTGATGAGAAGTTGATATGCTTCCAGAGTTAGACAACATGAGTTCAAAATAGGGGATAAGGTTATGAGAGAATTGTTTTTTAAAACAAAAGAAAAACGGCTTGGCAAGTTATGACTAAATTGGGAGGGCTCGTACATAGTAACCAAGAATGTGAAGTCGATGACATATCAACTTAAAGATAAAGAAGGAAGAGATCTTTATCATCTATGGAATATTGAATATCTTAAATTTTACTTGGAATGAATGTAAAGGTTTGTGTTGTGTAAGGATCGGTGACATACTCTTTCCTACCCTGGTGGCTCAGGAGGGTGTTAACGAGGTGCCCTTATAACCGACTTATATATAATATTACTTCTTCATTTTCAAACAACTTGCACAATTTTTATCTTTTGGACCGGAAGGATCTTCAAAGAAATGTTGGTCAACAATTTTTATCTTTTGGATCGGAAGGGTCTTCCAACGAATGTTGATCAATAATTTTTATATTTTGGACCGAAAGGGTCTTCCCATGAATATTGGTTAACAATTCTTATCTTTTGGACCGAAAGGGTCTTTCAACGAATGTTGATCAACAATTTTTATTTTAAAGACAGGAGGGTTCTCCAATAAAAGTTGATGGATAACAATATTTTGATAAGAAAAAGTTTGATGAAAAATAATTAACCAAATAACACTTTTATTCATAAGAGTTTCCATATTACAAAACGCATTAAAATAATATGAGGACTTAACAAAAAAGTGCCCAAGACACAATTCGTTTATAAAATTTTACATAAAACAATAAAACAAAAACTAACAAAGTACGTTTGTTTTACCCCGAAGGGGTACCTTCATTGTTATCCTCCGACGAGCTATTCTAGAAAAAATGTTTGATTCTTCAGAATCGCTGGATGATTCTTCATCCACCAAAGAAACTCCCGTTAGACGATGCTTCTCCAAAACACGATTTCAAAGACTTTATAACTTCAAATCGGGAAAACGTTCATGAATTTCTAGCACCAAAGCATATTTTATTTTGACATCCCTCTTTTCCAAACGAGAATAACATTCAGCATCATATTTATCAAGGCAAACATACTTATACTTTTCAACGTCGCTTCTTAGATTTTGCTTCTTGGAAGTGAGTTTTTCGATATCCTTGACAACCGGCTTCAAGTATTTTTTGGTTTTAGCACAAGCCTCTGTGAGACCGTCAACAAGCGTATTACGATCAATATCTCTAGCAATGAATCATTATTTCTTATCATTAAATTGTTCTTGCTCTAATTTTGACTGAGCTTTTAATGCCTCAAGCTTTGTCAAGTACTCAGTAACAAATTTCTTGTAGTGGGCAACCTTATCTTCTAACTTTTTTCACGTCGAATCTTTTTTGGACAACTTATTTTTATAACGGTCTTTTTGGTTGGATTTTCTTTCGAGAAGGGTAGCAGAATGAAGTAAGTTGTCCAAAACTTCATAGATATCAAAATAGGCTTAAATCGCTGTCTAGTCCCTTGACTATCACGTTTTCTGTCATTTAGTCCCTCGACTAAAAAATCACTGGTGAGGGTCCCTCGACTATCCCATTTTCTTTCATTTAGTCATTCGATATTAAAATCACCGGTGAGGGTCCTTGGACTTTGAAAAATCTGTAAATTTAGTCCTTGAATCTAAGAAAAAAACCCCAAATCATGGACTAAATTTATAGATTTTTGTAAAGTCCAAGGACCCTCACCGGTGATTTTAAAGTCAAAGGACTAAATGAAAGAAAATAGGATAGTCGAGGGACCCTCACCGGTAATTTTTTAGTCGATGGACTAAATGAAAGAAAACGTGATAGTCGAGGGACTATTTCCTAATTTAAGCCTATCAAATTACGTCAATGCAGAAGAACCAACTTCGATGTTCTCCATAACTTCTTCTTCATTTTCCTGAGTTCTCTGACCATTATTCACTTTGCTTCTTTGAGAAAATGATTCTCCTATTGAAGCTCAAGCGGAATCTGAATATCTGATGATGACCTTCTTAAGAGAAGACAGCTTTGGATCAGCTACTTTATCATCCTCTTCGACAATTTTCTTTTTGCCTTTGTTTATGGACATGTATATATTTGGTGGCATATTGGATCCACCTTTACTGGTAGGATTAATATTTTTGGTTTCAACTTTAGCATCATTTTCCTCCTTAGCTTCAACCCCAAAATTGTCATCTTCTTCTTTGACCACGCTTTTTTTGGGGTCCTAATAACTTGGAGCCATAGCCTTGCACGAATAAAGACAAGATTATTTGAGGCTTCTAGTCATTTAAGTACAATATCTTGTGAGGAAGGTACCATGAGATCTCCTAGAGATTTTTTTTTAATTCGTCCCTTCAAATATGGATTTTGGCCATATTCGATCAAGTGAAGCATTTGTGGAATTTGTTAGACCAAAAGGTGCTAGCCCAATAACTCAACTGTGCAAAGATTCGACTAGCTTCCTCCCCGAATGGTTTGGAGATCCCTTTCATTACTTTCCTCCAAGAAAGTTGGTGAAACAGATTAAATAAATAAAACAAAGTAAAGGTAAACGTTAGTGCCTTGACTAGTCTATCTTAACATGAGTCGATGATGTCTCTCAACAGAATTCTCGAACCGCGTCCCCCAAGTCTGAACGGGGGGCTGAGTGGTAGGAGGATCATATGGAGTGTTAGTTTATGTAGTCCATGTCGCCTCGGAGTGTCTCTTGATTGGAGGCCACTAAACGTAATATGAAGTTTTGAGAATCTGCAACGGTCTGGGCTCCTCATCTAAACCAGTAGCTTTTCTATTTTGGGCTCTTTTACCAATGTTAAACTACTCCCAAAACTTATACCTCTCAAGATTATCGGATTTTTTAGGCATGAAAGGTGGAAAACTATATCTAGAGAAACAATAAAACCGTTTATCTCTTTAACCAAGGGTTTTTCTCTTTATCTCTCTAGAAACTATGAAAATGAATAACTTTGAAATGGTGAATGAGTTGAAGTGTCTATAGAAGGAAGTGTGGGTTTTCAACTGTTGCAAAGGCCCGGTCAGTAGAAAGGTTTTCCTTAGGTGGTAGGTGCCTAGGAAAGATGAAGAGTTGTTTGGAAGATACATGCTCTACCTATGTATTGAAGTGCACATATGTTGAGAAGTGTAACAGTTTTCTGACATACCTCTTTGCTCACAGGTCATTTTGAAAGGTTTGCATATTTGTGTCAGAAAGCGATTGACACGGGGATCAGAAGAATCGTATGCATCATCAATCAAAAGTTGTTTTGACACATAAAATGGATGTGATATGTCTGATACATGTTAGAACCGTTCTAATACGTGGCCTAAAGATACACGTTAACGAGTCATGAAGTCATTATTGCAATTAGTGAGGTTATAAATCCAAGGAGACATAAGGAAGAATAATCCAATGAGACTCACGAGAAAGAAAAATATGATTCCATAGATCACTCTTTGCTCAAATATCTTTACAAGGACCGGGGGCTACTAATAAAGGAAGAAATATTAGAAAAAATAAGTTAAATTGGATATATAAGGGAATTAATTTGGCTTAGTAAAATATTGTGTAAGAAACCCAACAAATATGTAATATTGAGGGTGCTTTCTGTAATAAATAAAAATTATGATTAAGATTAATAACGTAATAGGGTGCAAAATATCCATAAGAGGGGGGTAAACATGTAAATTATGAACCCACCACTTGTACTATATAAAGCAACATTTTTTGGGGGGAAAATGTTCAATCATTAATCAATCTTTGCTTTATTATTCTATTTACATTTTCTCTTTCTACTTTTTTTGTTTCTCGCAAATTTTTCTCTTACAAATATTACTTAGGAAGAGTACCCATCTAAGAAATATTTGGAACTATCAGATGCGTGGTGAAAATATGACGCCTGTTGCATCATGCCTATGGCATACAGAGGGACATTTCCATATGGAGATTGATGAGGGAGAATAAAAGACACAGGGGAAATTAGAAATAAGAGTTTTTATGAGGGAAAGATTGGGAAAATGTATTATAAAAGTATCCATTATAAATAAATGGTAAAATATAGGGACTAGATGTGTAATAATTGAGAATTCAAACGTGTAGGGCCTATTATTATACTATAAAATAACCCCACACGAGTTTATAAGATTGATTGATTAATATAGTATTATTTTCTCTCTCTAAACTGAGTATTACTTTCTCTCTCTAAAAAGCATCCTTATAAAAATAGTTCTCTAGCAGATTGGTCCCTCGAATAGTCGTTTTACGCGAAATTACCCTCAAGCGAACTGAAATCCATCAGTGGCACCGTCTGTGGGAATCGAAGATTATCCTGACGACAATCACTTTCTGGAAATTGTTCCTAATCTGAGCGGAATTATGGAAGAGCAAGGGGGTGATTTTGTTAACAACTGTGAGAAGAATCTTGTTGGGAACACTTATCGAAATTATTTGGAATATGAGGCGCATGGTGGCTAGCGCGCCGGAGAAACCTTTGATAACTTGGTTCTGTTGGCTCGAAGAAATGAGTTACTACTGGAGATTGAAAGATTGAGGGCAGAAATAGAAACTGTTCAGGAAAATCTTTGTTCCGAGGTTGGAAGAGAGCCTGACAGCGGAAAAGATGAGCGTGAAGCAGACCTTCGTCCTAGGAACAGAGATGACAGATATAGAGATCATGAATAAAGTTCTTCAGGGAGGAAAGGAAAGCGTTACTTGGAATCCTTTGATTCAAGTGATTATTCTCGCTACAGTTCACCAGAATCGTCTCCGAGGAGGAGTCATCGGAAAAAAAGATATGGGCGAAAGCATGTGGAGCACCGGAGGGGAAGGAGTTTGGAGAGAAAATCTCTGAGTAAAAATATGATGCTTTCGATATTGCAGTAGAGTATCTGGATCCTAAAGAAGGGAGAAATAACGTGAACATTGTAGAGGAGATTATACCAAGGGGGAAAGTAAATGACCTATGTGTTTTTTTCGAGTCGCTAGCTATCTTCAGAGGAGATACCATTGCAGGGAACTCTAATAGTTTGCGGAAAAGACATATGGTGAATCTAACCACACAGATTGAAGCAGGGGTTTCAGCGCAGATGCATCGTTTTCCCTCTCCTATCATATGTTTTGACGATGATGATATGAGGAATGTAGTGGCATCGCATGAAGACGCGGTGGTTATTGATGTGGGTATAGTCGGAGACCAATTCCAAAAGATACTTATTGATACGAGAAGTTCTGCGAATATTTTGTTTATGAGTACCTACAGGAGAATTTCTGACCCGCCTGTTATACGACGATCCGTAGAACTATAGTGTGTTTCACAGGAGCAACAACAATACTAGTGGGAGAGTTTCAGTGTGTGGTGGAGCTCGGTCGTGGGCCGTTCAAAAAGGAAGTTGAATTTTTGTTTATAGTCGTAGATGCACCAACTTCGTACAATGTAATTTTGGGCCGCTCCTGGTTGTCTAGGATGCATGGTGTTATCGCAACAGTACACCAATGCTTGAAATATGTGGTAGCGAACAATATAGGGACGATCAGGAGCAGCCAGAAAATGACTCGAGAATGTCATCAGATAGCTTTATCCTTGAAAGGAGTTTGGGGAGAAGTATCAGAAAAAACGTAGCGGTTAAAGGGGACTTCCTCGGTAATCACTCCTTGCGATGATCCGAGGGAGGCCCCCAGATTTCTGGTTCCGGATGAAGATCACGAGGAACATAAGTTTGAAGAAGGAAATTTTTTGAAGATTGGAGTAAAGCTTTCTTTTGATTTCAGAGAAAAATTGATTGCGTTTTTGTCGACAAAGTTAAATATGTTTGCTTGGTGTGCAGAGGATGTTACGGGAGTACCGCCAGAGATAATATGTCATAAACTCATAGGGCATAATGTTCGACCTATTGTACAGAAAAGAAGACAAGTTTCTGAGGAGAAGTCTGCAGCTATTCTCTCAGAGTTTGAACGATTATTAAACATAGGCCATATTCGAGATTCGCAGTACCCTGTATGGGCCTCGAATCCAGTCTTGGTCAGAAAGAAGAATGGTAGATGGAGGATGTGCGTGGATTCACTGACCTGAATAGAGCTTGTCCGAAGGATCCTTTTCCGGTGCCCCGAATCGATCAGTTAGTGGACTCTACTTCGGGTAATCGGTTATTGTCTTTCATGGATGCTTATTCAGGATATAATCAGATCATATTAGATGCAAAAGATGAAGAAAGCACATCGTTTATCACTGAAAGAGGATTATACTATTGTAAAGTCATGTCATTTGGCCTGAAAAATGCGGGGGCGACTTATCAGCGTTTGGTAAACAAAACTTTTGAGGAGAAAATTGGCCGAAATATAGAAGCTTACATCGATGATATGCTGGTAAAGAGTTTGCAGGACGAAGATCATTTCTCTGACTTGAAGGAAACTTTTAATTATTTGAGTAAAGTCAATTTAAAGTTAAATCCGGAAAAATGCATTTTTGGAGTACGGTCGGGGAAGTTTCTTGGCTACATAATAAGTGAAAGGGGCATCAAAGCTGATCGAGAACAGGTAAAGGATTTGACAACTATGACTCCACCTCGAAATATTAAGGAAGTCCAGATTCTTACAGGAAGATTGGAAGCATTAAATAGGTTTATTTCTCGTTCATTGGATAAATGTGCGCCTTTCTTTAAAGTGTTAAGAAATGCCAGACAGTTTAATTGGACCGAGGAATGTTCAGCTGCATTTCACCAGATTCACGAGTATTTGATGTCCACATATATTCTTTCCAAACCTTTAATGGAAGAGACGTTGATCGTTTATGTGTCGGTATCAGATTTTGCAGTTAGTGTCGTATTACTCCGAGAAGTTGTTGATGTGTTAAAACCGATTTATTATGTCAGCAAAAGTTTGCTAGATGCAGATAAACGGTATCACAAATTGGAAAATTTAGCTTTGGCCCTGGTAACAGCTGCTCTGAAAATGAGACCGTACTTCCAAGCCTATCATATAGTAGTTCGAACAGCATTTCCCCTAAAAGGTTTGTTATAGAGATATATCTGGAAGGATGACGAAATGGTCAGTTGAATTGGGAGATTTCGACATAACATTTGAGCCTCGGACGAAAATAAAAGATCAGGTTCCAACTGATTTCTTGGTCGAATTCCACACAGAAATAGAAGGCATGGAGATTGTGGACCACTGAGGTAAGACAGAATGGTTGGTTCGAACAGATGGGGGGTCGAATGTTTCTGGAAGTGGTGCTGGAGTCCAGCTAATTTCCCCAGATGGGATAGCCATGTTTCAAGCTATTCGTTTCGGTTTTAAAGCAACTAATAACGAGGCAGAGTATGAGGCGGCGTTGGCGGGTTAAGGTTGGGTCAAATATGTGGAGCTAGAAAGGTTATGTTGATCAGTGATTCGCAGTTGGTGATAAATCAAGCTTTGGGAGAGTCAGAGGCGAGAAAAGATAAATTAGTCAAGTATTTGAAAGTCTTGAAGGACTTGGCTTTAGACTTTGATAAAGTTCAGTATGAGCATGTTCGAATGGAAGCAAATCTTATCCATGATTCCTTAGCAGCTGCCTCTCGATCAGAAGGTCATCCATGGGTCATAATTCAGGAGCATCCTTCGATTGTAAGCAGTGCAAAGCATTCAATGAATATGGAGGAAGTAAGAAATGTGGTCGCAAATGATTGGAGGTCAGAAATTGTGGAATTTCTGGAAAAGGATAGCTTACCAACAGAAAAGTTTGAGGCTAGGAGAATCAGGTTTAAATCTCATGGATATATTCTGTTGGGAGGAGTATTATATAAGAAGTCCCTGAGCAGACCGTTACTTAGATGTTTGGCTAAGGATGAGTCGCAATTTTTCCTATCAGAACTACACAACGGGGAAGGGTCAGCCCATTGCGGATATAAAGTATTAATTCGACGAGTGTTTTTAGCTGTTTATTATTGGCCGACCATTTTCCAGTGATGCGAAATAGTTCGTAAAGCGGTGTGATACATGTCAAAGATATGCCAATATAATACACAAGTCAGGGGTGCTACTAGAAAGTATTTTTGAAGTAGTGTCGTTCGATAGGTGGGGCATTGATTTAGTTGGACCCTAACCAATGGCATCTGGTGGAAGGAAAACGATAGTAGTAGCAGTTGACTATTTTTCCAAGTGGGTGGAAGCAGAGCCTTTAGCAGGGACAAAAGTAAAATATGTTATCAAGTATGTTGTCTCAAACATTTGTTGTCATTTTGGGGTGCCAATAAAAATCACAACGGATAATGAGCCTCAATTCGATAACAAGGAGTTTAAAAGCTTTTGTGTTTCCAGGGGCATACAACAATGTTTTTCTGCCCCGTTCCATCCCAGGCTAATGGTCAGGTGGAAGTGACCAATCGAACGATTTTGGATGAATTAAAATAGAATTTGGAGGGCAAGGCTGGAAAATGGCCAGATTATTTACAGGACGTATTGTGGGCTTATAGAATGACGCCTCGAGCTTCAACTGCAACATCTTCATTTGCTTTGGTGTACGGTATGGATGTAGTTGTCCCCTCGGAAATTGTTTTCCATCATACCGTGTGGCAGCTTATGCAGAGGATTTGAACGATCAAAGCAGGGCTATGGAGTTAGTTTTGACAGGTAAATATTTTTAATAGGTAAATTAGAATATATATATATATATATATATATATATATATATATATATATATATATATATATATATATATTATTATGTTTATCTTGATTATCTGTAGATATTTGCACATTTTTACTTGTGTGTTTTTCTTCTTCTTCGAACGGAAGCTATTAATCAAACAGATTTTCAATCATACGTTTTTAAAAATTTAAATAACTAGCATGTAAATGTTTAAAATTGACAGCTAAATCGTTAGCTCTTGTTTTGATTTTTCTCTTATTTTGTATATGTGTCATTATTATCATCACATGTTTCATTAATGTTATTAATAGTATCATTGATGTTGTCTTCAGAAGCGACATGACTCTCTTTCTCGAATCATTTTTTATTTTTTTCGGTTGTTCTTCTTATTTTTCTATTGCTCTTCAGATTGCACTTGCGTTATTGTTTGGAATTTGTTTGGAAAATTTTGTTTAATAAATGTTTTGTGTTAAATATTTTTTCATATTACATGTAATTGTTTTGTTAGCTAAATATTTTTTTCTTTCACAAGTAAATGTTCTTCATATAGTCCACTTAATTTATTATATATGTTTTTAGCTAATAAATTTAAATTTAGTTAAATTAATATAGTAAGGTTTTATGTTAAACTAACATACTTGAGTACTTGTGTTTTTTTGTTAAATTAACATTTTATTTCCTGGATATATTTGATTACTTGTGTTTTTTGTTATATGTGTTTCTTTGATGTCGTTTAGAGTATCATTGATGTTTTTTACATATTCGAGACGAATCTCATGATTGAAACCTTTGTCTTACTGTTCATCTATGTTGTCGTTGATTACTTGATTATTCTCAGACTCTATATTGGTGATTCTCTACATCTTTATTTTTGAAATAAAAGTTACTATGTGTATGTATTGAATCAAGTTGAATTTGTTATAAGATACTGGTTTTTACAAATTTTTCTACTGTTTTTTGTTTTTTTTTCCTATTTGTCTTATCCTTGCAACTGATTTTATCTTCCTCTTATGCGATAGATTGTTGATGAGAATGTTGTAATCTTCCTCTTTTTCATTATATAGAATTTAGTATACAATGTCTCGTTTTTTTTTAATTTGGTTTTTTTGTCTTTAAGTTATTTATCACAATAAATAAGTAGTAGAACGGGTTTTTGTTCAAATTTACGATATGTCTTGGTTCAAAGTTAAAATTTCATATTGTTTGAGCTATATATTCAAGCTCTACATGAATTCGTTTTTCTAATTTTAGTTTCTCTTATTTTCATTTAGTTGTCGTTTTATAGTTTAAATGTATTAAAAAGAAAACTAAATGCTTGTTAGAAAATAAGAGGCTTTGAACAGTTTATCGTTTCTCGACTATCGTGTTTGGTGGGAGATAGTTCATTGACTTTCAAATATCCGTTGACAATCCCTGGACTATCGCGTTTGGATAAAGTTAGTCTAGAGGATCCTCTGATCTATCAGAGGCTGCCACCTGTCACCATAGTCCCCAGATTTTTGTATCACCACTAGTCCTTTGAGTTTGGGTACGATTTTTTGCTCATTGACCAAAATCCTTGTTGGCATAGGTGTTGGTGAGATGGAAAATTTTGTTGACCTGGCACCTATTAAATGAATCTTATGTGTCATTGTGTCATTTAATTAAATTAATGAAATAATTTAAAGGTTTATAAACATATACTTATTCTTTGATTTTGTCCTTTTGGTGCAGGGAAGCCTTGTCTATTGTGTTGATCCAAGAGCTGGTGGGGGACAAGGTGCACAAGCCACAAGAAGGGGGGTGGGAAGAAATGTAAGATTCTTATCTATCCTAGTGTAAAGCTGTTTCATTTTGGCTTTTTTTACTTGTTTTTTTAATAGAATAATTGGTCACATGGTATGTTTCATAGTGGCATTGGTGTGCATTTAATTATATTCAATAGTGATGTTGATATGTTACGTAAATTTAAACAAAATGGTGTTGGTGTTGTTGTTTTCTAGTATTTAATGAGGTGAGTGTTGGTATTGGTGGTATGCTTGCTGTTGTTGGCGTTGCTGATATTTGTTGGTCTAGTAGTTATAATTATTAGGGTACTGTATGATTGCAGGAAACTACTGGAAACTGGGTGTCGGCTAGGGAAATGCCTCAATTCAAAGAGGATGCTAGAGTGGCAAATGGGAAATGGAAGAGACAAAAACGACTCCCGAATTCATCTGCTGCTGCGTGTTCATCTGCTGCACCAGATGATACTTCTAGGATTGTCTAGTATATAGACTATTGTACAATGGAAATTTATTTTTTGATTCTAGAGTATACTATATTTGGTCAGTTTTTGTTAACAATTATAAGTCTGAACTCTAAAGGTGTTGTTGTTATTAGGTGTTCATAGCCTTGTCTAATTTTTTGTATTATCTGTTGATAATGTATTATGTTGGAATATGATGTAAGCTTGGCTAAATTATTAATGAAATTTAAAGGTTTTCTTTGAATCAAAATTTAGCAGTGTTATTACTACTCTAATTTTTAGATTTGCAAATAGTCCATAAATAAACCAGTTCACAATTGAGCTAAAAACAGTATTCACCACAAATACCACCACAAGCTGACACTATTATTAATTCCAGTTCTCAACAATGTTGAGACAACAGCAGTTCTTATCCTGATAAAAATAATTCTCCAAACCAAACAAAGGACAATACTGATAAAATTACTTCTCCAAACCAGTTCTTACATTGCTTATCAAACCAAAAATTACACTGCTTATCAAACCAAAAATTACATTTCTGAAAATTAGTTCTTAACAAGACTAATAAAAGCAGACAAGAAATGCAGCAAACAAAATCAAGAAACTAACTTTGGTCTTGAGACTACCATTCTCAGCTTCAATCTTTCGTATCTTTTTCTTCAGCGTAATAATTAATTCTTTGGAATGATGAGGAACTTGTGAATCCACCCACTCAAAAAACCCACATTTTCTTTCAATACTCTGTAAAATTAAATCGATTTAGGGTTTTAAAAAACTAGGGTTCTAAACATAAATTAAGATTTAAATTATAGAATATTTAGCTTAGATTAAACTTACCTGATAGTTTCCGCATCCATAAAATATCCTCCCTGGATTAGAATTTGTCCACGAAGTACAAATTACCAAAAGTTTCCCACAAAAGCATCTCGATACTGAATCTCCATTTTTTATGAGGGAAAGTGGTAAAGCTGGTAGAAATTAATGGAGGATGTAGATGAATTATTTTTACTGGTTTCAGGAAATGAATTCGAGAGAAGGAGAAAGGAATAAGAAGAAAGCAAAAAGAATGAGAGAAGAGAAATGATTCGAGGAAAACTAATAAGTATATGTTTATAAGCCTTTCAATTATTTCTTTAATTTAGTTAAATAACACAATGACACATAGGATTCATTTAATAGGTGTCTGGTCAACAAAATTTTCCATCTCACCAACACCTATCTGCCACCAAACGCGATAATCGAAGGATGATGTACTGTTCAAAGCCGAAAATAAGTATTTCAAAGATAGATAAATGTTTCATAATTGAGGTAATATTGTAGTTGTGACTATGCAAAGTAAATGTAACTAACTTACTATATGTAACAAATTAGTGCTAACTTATACAACTAAATGGGTGTTTCTAACAACTAAATATTTTAAAGAAGTAACTAAATAATTTTGAAACATGGCTATATATTTGGTAGAATAAGTAATGAGGCATCTAAATTTCAGCATCTCCACAACTAAACATTTAAATGAAGGTACAATAGTGACTTTTAAATAAATTTATCGTCCGACGTGTAAAAATAAAATTTAGTTGTAACATGTGTGAATCTAACGATACACTTTGAACATTTGGAAAAAGCTAAACTACATATGTATTGATCATTTTCCTCTGACATGTGCCCATCTAACCATACACTTTGAACATCCACCAAAACGTAGACTATATATACATTGACCATTTACTTGTAGCGAGTGCATATCTAATGATACGCTTTGAACATACATCAAAACCTAAACTATATATGCATATAATATTTATTTGTAACATATGCACATCCAACCATACGTTTTGAACAGCTAACAAAAATATAAACTACATATGCATTGATAATTTACTTGTAACACGTACGGATAACCATACACTTTTAACATCCAAATAAAACTTAAACTACATTTACATGTAACCAGTGAAAATCTAACCATACAATTTGAACACCCACCAAATCCTAAACTACATATGCAAAAACATTTACATGTAACTAGCTTATATCTAACCATACACTTTAAACACACAACAAGACCTAATCTACATATACATTGGAAATTTACCTATAAGGACATCTAAAGAAACTTTAAACATCCGGCAAAGCCTAAACTAAATATGCATTTGATCATTTACATGTAACTTGTACGCATCTAATCATACGTTTTGAACATCTAGCAAATGCTAAACTACATATGCATTGAATATTTAACTATAACAAGTGCACATCTAACCATTTACATTCAACATCCAAAAAAAACTAAATTACATATGCATTTGATCATTTACCTGTAACCATTGCACATCTATCCATACCATTTCAAAATCGAACAAAAGATAAACAACATATATATTGAACATTTAGTTGTAACCAGTGCACATTTAACCATAAACTTAAAAAATCCAGCAAAAAATAAACTATTACGCATTTAATATTTAGTTGTAATCGGTGCACATCTAACGATACACTTTGAACATCCATCAAAGGTGAAACCACATATGCATTTATTATTTAGTGGTAACAAATGCACATCTAACCATACACTTTGAACATCCAACAAAACTTAAACTACATATGTATTAATCATTTAACTATACATGTGCACATCTAACCATACACTTGAACATCCATTAAAACCTAAACTACATATGGATTTTTTATTTAATTTCACACCTAACCATACAATTTGAACATCCAGCAAAACCTAAACTACATATGCATTAAACATTTATATGTAACCAGTGCACATGTAACCATACAATTTGAACACCCACCAATACTTAAACTACATATGCAAAAACATTTACATGTAAGCAGTGCACATCTAACCATACACTTTGAACATCCAACAAAACCTCAACAATATATATATATATATATATTAAATATTTACCTGTAACCAGTGCACATCGAACCATACACTTTGAATCTTCGATAAAATCTAAGCTACATAAGCATTTGATTGTTTATTTGTAACCAGTGCACATCTAATCATACAATTTAGACATCGGGCAAAAGTTAAACTACATATGCATTGAATATTTAGTTTTAACCAGTGCATATCTAGCCATACACTTTAAACATCTAGCAAAAGCTAAACTATATATGCATTGAACAGTTTGCTATAACCAATGCACATCTAACCATATAATTTGAACATCAAGCAAAGCTAAACTACATATGCATTGAATATTTAGGTGTAAATAGTGACATCCAACCATACACTTTGAACATCTAACAAAAGTTAAACTACATATGCATTTAACAGTTAACGGTAACTAGTGCACATATAACCATAAACTTTGAACATCTAGCAAAACCTAAACTACATATGCATTGAGCATTTATTTGTAATCAATGCCCGGCTAATCATAAAAGTTCCAACAAAACTCAAACTACATATGCATTGATGATTTACTTGTAATCAGTGCACATTTAAACATATTCTTTGAACACCGAGCATAACCTAAATTATGTATGCATTGATTATTTACATGTAATCTATCCATATCCAGATGTTTTGATATGTAGGTACAACTGAATGTATATAGTTTTTTTCCTTATAAATATTAGTTTGATATAAAACTATTAAAAATTTAAAAAAAATTAGCTGAAGTATATTAAATGTTTGAAATCTTTTTTAAAGGCTAATATTATTGTACGTTATGTTTAAAAAAATATTAAACTATATTTCTAATTGTGACTAATCAAACTTTAATTTTTTTTTCAAATTTTAAAAACAATTACAGAAACTTGATCTACATAAATCAAAGTGAAAACTAACTATTAAATTTGTGTTTTGTTTTGAAAATTTTGCTTAAAACTCATTTTGATCACAATTTTAGATATTTTTTTTGCATTTTTTGTTGTTATGGATTTTTATTCCGAACAAAATGTTCTATAAACTATTTTACGATTAAAAATATTAAAAATTTAAACAAATCATAATTGAATTTGATTTGAAAATTTCTTGAGATTTCAATTTATAGATTTAATTTGATTTGAAAATTTCTTGAGATGTCAATTTAAAAAAATCTATTTTGTACATTGATTTTAAGTCTCATTTGCACATATTATTTTATTTCTAAATCTCATTCGAAAATATTAATATTATTCATGGCCCAGTGATAAGGACGTTTGTTTGAAAATAAAGATCTTTAAAACACAATCAATCTCCACTTATTCTAAAATTATTTTGTGAAGAAAAGCCAAATTCCATATCCATGATATAATTTATAAACTCTTATCATTCTATAAAACATGGGTATATGTTTTAGGCTCAATCTTTTATCAAGAACATCAATAGGCAAGGGGAAATACTTCAAAATGAGAGTGTATCATGTAAATGCCAGGTTGAAAATTTCAAGCATACGGAAAGGTTTTTGCAGCGTAACAGGTTCGAAACTGGTAGAGAATAAGGTACAGGCCTGGTGGTGGCAAATCTGTGATGATCACCGGTTGATGATACGAGTTTCGAAGCAGACGAGCCTCACATTCCTACTTAAGGATGTAGTATTAATCTTGATCATCTCAAGACATGGTTCTTGTCCCAAAATAATATCATACAGTGACAGGACTACCAACTACACAAGGCGTACAACACTTGCATCACGAAGGTAAGTTAGATAATTTATTTCTAATTATTATTTTATTTTAGTTTATATCTATAATATTATTATAACAATCTGTTTGGTTTGATTTTGTTTTTATTTTTACCGTTCATGCCAAGTACAGATTCTTAGGCAAATGAAACCTTAGCTGACAGGAGGTTGTGAAGAATGCTGTGTAAACAACGTCATTCCAACCTATCACTGGACACTTGAGTAAGTTCAACGCAAATCCGCAATTGAATAAATCTGTCCTTATACGTTTGCATCATGAAACCAACACTTTTCAGCTATCCATCGGCAAATTGAGTATCAAGTTAGACGACTTGTTTGTCATTACTTGTTGGATATTTTAGTGTAATTGGATTAACTAGTCGACTAATGTAGTCAAAATATATTATCGAGCAAGTCGGAGAGTATGGAGTACACGCTTGTTAGAATATATTATGATTAGTGGGTCCAATAATCGGATCATTGTTCAGGTTAGATTTATTTTGAATGATAAGGCTATTATGAATATTCATGGAAATTTGAATTTGAATTTGAATTTGAATTTTTAGTCAGTTTATCATTTGAAATTTTAACCGTTTTTGGACAAAAAACTGTTTTGCAGTTGGAGTATTTTGGTTGAATAAATAAGTATGGTTCTGAACACAAAATGATAACAACAAAAATCCATTCTCGTTGTTCAAATGCATACGCTCTGATTTTATCCGGTTGAAAATTTTGGAGAACCACCAAAATAATTTCAATCTGAAATTGTTAAAACAAGACTTCAGAGTTTATCCGGAAATCTCTAAACAATATTCCCAACAAAAGATTGAAATTATATGTTCTTGTTTTATAAAGAGATTTGTATGAAGATCTTGTTGTTCTATGGAAAGATTTGTACGAAGATTGAAATGAAGAGATTTTTTATCATCTTTAAGAGAATCCATAATCAAGTATCGCATTGGAACTATGGTATTATCATCTGTAAGTTTTTCTCCTTTGACTTATTTTTTTTTTCTCCCTTGACTTTTACTGTTGGGTGAAAATGGTGATAATCTTTGCATTGTTTTAAATTTTGTAAAGGATACACACTTTGGGTTAATTGTTGTTTTTGTTATTAGAAGTGTGTATCCAAGACTGAAAATGGTTGAATTGATTTTGTATACAAAGAAAGCATGTTTTGGTGTTTACTTTTGATTTTTGCAAACAGAAATGGATAAACCAATCAACTTTATTCCTTAAATAACCATGGCTATGGGTGAATAAAAATATAATTGTAATTATACTACAATTATATTTTTAGGATATGTATTTTAAATCAAAATACTATACTAAGAATTATTATTATAATATTATATTCTGTTTTTGAAATTTTAGAAGATGCAAAAACTTGCATTAAAGGATGATAAAAAGAAGTTTGTTTTTTCTTAATCCACACATCAGTTATTTAATTAATTTGATTATGATTAAAACTGCTCTAATAGTTATGGACGCTAGTTGTTAATTTTTATTAGTACAGTTATATATATATATATATATATATATATATATATATATATTACTGTTGAATTAATAAATGCGCTTGTGTTATAACTGCGCATGGAGGTTATATACAATTGTTATCATTGGTTGTACAGATTAATGATTATATATAAAAAGTGCTTCAAATTCAGTGTTATCTATAATAAAAATTTATTATGATATAATATATTTATTTCCTGATAAAACTGGAGTCGAGTATATTTGATTACTGATACAAGTGCAGTGGAAGTGCGCAACTGCATGATAAAACTGAAGTTGCATTTTGTTTTATAACTTGAAGGGGTTACTTTTCAATTGAAAAACTACTCTATATTTAGTTTCAATATGGAGTGTATATTGAATAAAAGTTTTTTCATACCACTTGCAAGTTAAATGCACAGGATTAAAGGTTGGCAACTACATGTGCATTTGATATAAAAGATTAATAGAACTTAATGTGCAATGCATAACGGTCGGAGTATATAAAATACTGAATTATAAATTTAGTTTATTTATAAGTTAATATAATTTATGTTCTGAAATTTTTTATGTTATTCTTATATAATACTGTTTACGATTTCGGTAAATTTTGATTTTATTTGTAAATCAGTTATGATTTGTTTATATGTGGATGACATGTTGATTTTTTGGCATTTACCAAATTAAATTAATGAAACCAAGACATTCATATCGTCTAGTTTGAGATAAAAGATTTGGAGGAAGCGGAGAGGCTTCTTGATATATGTATGTGAGGATTCAAACTAGGCTGGATATTTCCTTTGTTGTTGGAAAGCTTAGTAGGGTATACTAGCGATCCTAGTTCACATCATCGGCAAACTTTAAATCGATTATTTAAGTATTTAAAAGGAACCATTGATTATGGTTTGACTTATACTGGATTTCCTTCGATACTCGAAGGATAGTCGGATGCGAGTTATATTTCGAATATGGAAGACACTCTTCCACAAGTGGATGGGTATTTCTACTTAGGGGAGGTGTTATCTCTTGGGCGTCTAAGAAACAAAATTGCATTACTGATTCAACAATGGAATCAGAGTTTGCAGCAACGAGTAAAGAAGCTGAGTGGCTAAGAAATTTAATATACGAAAATCCATTGTGTCCCAAACCTATATTATCAGATGTGATAGTGAAGCTGCCTTGGCTAATGTGTATAGACAAGTTTACAAAGGCAGGTCTAGACACTTAGGTGTTAGAAACAGTATGATTCGTGAGCGCATCACGCATGATGTTATTTCAGTAGAGTTTGTGAGAACTCAATATAATTTAGCCGATCATTTAACCAAAGGGTTAAGTAGAGATTTTGTGCACAAATTGGCTATTGGGATGAGATTAAAGTTCATTTAAAATCTCTCATGTTGAGATACCCAATTCCCATCTAGTATGACATTAGGTGTTGAATTCAATGTGGAAAGCTTAACATCTAGAGATTGGAACACATTCATAGTATTATCCCGAAGTATGTGTTCAGACATGCAAGTTGTGGATGATGAAGTTTATCTTCTTAATAGCTCTTTTGAAAAATTTCATATGCATGTGCAAGAGTAAAAGATCTACCTATTTAAGCATGAAGTTTAGCCGCTTCAAGAAGCTAGGACTTGGCTTTGATATGCTTAAGAAGGATAAGGACACAAGGCTAGTAAAATATAGTGTCAAGTAAGAACATTTGAGAATGTAAATTTATGTGTATATTATCTTCGAGTATTCATTATGGATAGTAAAGGTTCAATCCTTAGTGATACCTTGATATTCGAATATTTGGAATGTGTAATATACTAATATGAAATTCAATCGTCACGATATTTCATTTATGCATAAATTTGTTATTTGTTGTGATTTTGTTTTAGTTAATCATGAATTGCACTAAAATGGGGGAAGATTGTTGGATATTTTAGTGTAATTGGATTAACTAGTCGACCAATGTAGTCAAAATATATTATCGAGCAAGTCGGAGAGTATGGAGTACACGCTTGTTAGAATATATTATGATTAGTGGGTCCAATAATCGGATCATTGTTCAGGTTAGATTTATTTTGAATGATAAGGCTATTATGAATATTCATGGAAATTTGAATTTGAATTTGAATTTGAATTTGAATTTGAATTTGAATTTGAATTTGAATTTGAATTTGAATTTGAAATTTTAACAATTTTTGGACAAAAAACTGTTTTGCAGTTGGAGTATTTTGGTTGAATAAATAAGTATGGTTCTGAACAGAAAATGATAACAACAAAAATCCATTCTCGTTGTTCAAATGCATACGCTCTGATTTTATCCGGTTGAAAATTTTGGAGAACCACCAAAATATTTTCAATCTGAAATTTTTAAAACAAGACTTCAGAGTTTATCCGGAAATCTCTAAACAATATTCCCAACATTACTAACGTCCCGATGGTGGGGAGAATAATCGAATCTTAGGGCAGTGCCAATTATAGTAAATTGTATGCACATTATACTCGTTTGTTGAAAGTTGCAACGGATAAGGTTCAATTGAAGTTGGAGAAGTAAGATGGATTTGATTTGGTCTTATATTGATTAAGGACTACTTTATGATGACATATTTGGATTCAAATCCGACTCGTATGGGGATATGGTCATACAAGCTGCACGTTCGTACCTCATGTATATGTTCGATTGCACCCTTTTGACCAAGACCAACCATGCATTTTTCTTGCCTTTTTGGAGTACAATGATCAACTCGGTGAGATAGTGTAAGTTACGTGCGCTTTGTAATAGCTATATATGGGTATAGGAGGAGCATCGAAGTTGACGTTCAAGAATCTCACTAGCTTTGTCGGGTTGTCAGATTGTTGGTACGGTCATTTCCCTTGTTTTCACCCTCAATTTAACAACAGGTATAATATATCAAATCTCAAGCTTGTTAGTTGGTTTTCCAGAAATTCACGGGAAAAATGTTCGGTCAAAAACCTACTACCTCGATATTTTTGTCGGTCTCCATGAAAAGGATGTAAGTATTATTTTGTGAAAAGGATGAAGTATTATTTTGTGTGTATTGTTGCTTTTATCAAACCTCATTCTCTCTTAGTTTATTATGTGGTTGTTCGAAGGTGGATGTTTACAGTCCATTAAATTGGATTATATCGCGCTTCTATTAGGATTATGAATACACTGAATGGTATATACAATTACCGATTCGGTAATTCGGTTGAATTCAAAAGAAACAACTAGATCAACTTGCAGACCGATGAGGCTATGTGACCGATGGTGTAGGAGTGATTAGACTGGTGGCGTAGTTCTTGTTACACCACCAGGGACGAAACTTTTGCACTAATCATGACTGACATTTCACCACCACCGCACCCAAAATTTAAGCCTGATTATACTGTCTTTTGACAAACTTAAAATACACAAATCAAAAACAAAATTAAAATACACAAATCTAAACCTTTTTATTTACCGCTATCGATTTTACTACCATCCACATGTAAAATTGTATATCAACAGTATTAAGCTCCGCACAGCCGGTATTGTATCGGTAAAAATTTCCACAAATGCTTAACTAAACCTAGTAAATCCAAAACTATTATCTCATTAGCAACATTCTTCGTTTCCGTTGGAATACGAAGTAAAAAAATTCTATAAAAAATGAATTTCTTTTGCTCAATAAAGAATTTAAAATTTTGTACAAAAGAACGAGAATGTTAATAAATGAAAAGTTGTTTAATAAATTTTAGTAAGATAGTAAATACAAATTTTATTGTTTCCTCAAACTCTACAAAAAAAAATGTAAACCACTTAAAAAGAATACTTGTTTGAAATAACTCATAGTAGTAGCTTATATGGGTCGAGACTTAAATCGTTGCTTCGTCCCTCAACTATCACGTTTTGTGTTATTTAGTCCCTCGACAAAAAAATCACGGTTGAAAGTCCCTCGTCTATCAAAAATCTATAAATTCAGTTCCCGCGCGTGATTTTTGCTGTAATGCTGTCACGTGTCACTATAGTTAAATGGTTTGCGTTCTACAAATAGTCCTTCGACTTTTAATTCTATTTTTACCTTTCGAATTTAATATTTTTTAAATATATATTTTTATTTTTATTTTTTTATCAAAACAAAACAGAGTATTGCAAAATTTGCTATAGTCTGTTTTCAAACAACAATATTGCACACACATTTAATCTACATACATTTTGTAATATATCACTAATTAAACTTACAGCAGTCAAAGATTCAGATGCTCATTTCATAATTTATCTTCTTTCTTACGATTCCGACACTTGCGCAAAAGGTTCAACCCTTTGGCTTCAGGGTCGAAGTTAACATATACTGATTTGAAATGAGGATCCAATTTTATAAAATGTCAGGTCTTTTACATAAGGTATACAGATTTTAATTGAAATTGATTTTTGCCAAGACTTATACTTAAGGTCTTTTAGATAAGTTCACATATACGATCTCTGCGAATCTCCACAACCACCTCCACCGCCACCGACGGCGGATGAATCGCTAGTATGTTCAACCGGCATAAGGTGTGATTGCTACTCTCAGATCCAAACCCAAGCTGGAACTTTCCAGAATGTTATCGAATCCACTCTACTCTTCTAGATTCAATATCTCACACAGAAGTAGAAAACGAAACAAATTTCATGTTTGGATTCCTAGAAAACAACAGAAACTAAAAACGATTCAATATACAAAATCTACAAAATCTACGAATCCAATTTAAGCATTAATAAACTCCATAAATCATAAATAATCAATAAATTCCTCCAACGAAAACATCATCAACAGTTTTAAATTCTATATAATAAATAAGAGCGAGATGAGTTTATTCAGAGAAAGTTAGAAGATGAAGAACAAGCTTCGGAGATGGAAAAACGGCGTAAAAAAAACAGTAAAAAAAATAGAGTATAGCAAATTTTGCTATACTCTGTTTTGATAAAAAATAAAAAATAAATATATTTAAAAAATATTAAATTCGAAAGGTAAAAATAGAATTAAAAGTACTATAGTGACACGTGGCAGCATTACAGCAAAAACCACGCGCAGGGACTGAATTTATAGATTTTTGATAGACGAGAGACTGATTTTTTTGTCGATGGACTAAATGACACGTGATAGTCGAGGTTGAAACATCGATTTAAACCTATGGGTCGATAGCATAGTCAAACCCTATATAGAACAGTTTACTTTAACTGTAAAGAAAGGAAAGATACTGCCCTAGATACTACAAAACATTAGTACCACAAATAAAAGAACAGTACACGAATTAATTGCTTTAAATAAAATTAGAGAAACAAGTCAGGCGGCAAGAAAGAAAGAAAGAAAAGAGAATCCTCGCGACACAAGGAAACCACTATGGTTCGCAGTACAGCTCTGAAACAAAATACTCTATATGACAGCATCATACAAACTAAGATTTGTCCTAGAAACCATTATTACTCTTCTACTTTGCCCCTCCAAATTTGCCCATCATTTTTGCAATTACGGGAGCTACTTTAGGATTGGACTGATGCTTTGCTAAATTCGCAGGGTTCTTCATCACTGTAAATCCATTAACCAAGAGATAAAACATCAAAACTCCACGTAGAAGAAATTAATCAATACATATATAACGTACAATAAACATAAACTTTCCAAGGTTACCAGGAAACAATCTGCACTCAACAATGTTACCATAAAATAACGTTAAAGTTTAGGAGCAATTATTTGACCCAATATTATATAGCTGTCAGACCCCATCCTATTTTTTATTTTAACTTTACTATTTATATTAACAATAATTAATAGTGATATTTATACCTATCATGTCTATTCTTTTGTTCTGGTGTTGAGTATATATAAACTTGCATGTAACTTAGATGTGGACAGCTTAAGCCTAGTTTCTGGTTTTTTTTCTTTTGTATCTCCACCCAATATTCTTGCTTGCTTTATATTCATTACCAATTTCTAGCATATGATAGGGATGAACATAATCTAAAAATCCAAATCATGAGAAAACAAATGAGGAGACAAGCAGCGTGATAGAATGCATACCATCTTGTAGAGCAGCCATAACTTCTGGATCGCTCATTGCAGCCATTAGTTCAGGGTCCTAGTTAACATTTAATAAAAACGGAAACAGTTAAGAAATTGTATAATAAAACTCTCACCACTGCTATCCAAACGAAAGATATAATGAGATTTACACATACTATGATTCTTCGTTCTCAGTAGGTAAATCAAATTAGAATAGATGACATTTGACTCGCTTTGAAAATAAACTATATATAGCTGGATTATACAAGCATGTTTGATAATACTTACATTCAAGATTTTGCTGAAGTCAGGCATTCCACCACCAGGCATACCACCACCAGGCATTCCACCACCAGGCATCCCACCAGCCGCCCCACCAGGTGCTCCACCTGGCATCCCACCAGGGAAACCAGGCATGCCACCTGGAAATCCACCAGGCATGCCGCCCGGAAACCCACCAGGCATGCCGCCAGGAAACCCACCAGGCATTCCTCCAGGGAATCCCCCAGGCATGCCTCCAGGGAATCCACCAGGCATACCTCCTTGTTGTCTACTGGAAGATGACTGCTCTTTCTTTTTGGCTTTCTCATATGCAGCCTTGGATGTATAAATTGGGAAATAAGACACGCGAGAAAGGAAAAGTTCAAATTTGATAATATACCGACATTTTCATATAGTCACCTGAGCTTCAGCACGACGACGTAGTCTTGCACGCTCATTCTTCCTGTCCTCTCTCTCCTTGCGAAGCCTATCATATTTTCGACGGTGTTCCTCTAGTTTGTGTGCATTTGGTTCAACCTGTACACAAAGAGCTGATGTGAGAGCGAGCTAGGAATTGCAATTCAACGCATCTTGTCTGATCAGTTAAAACATCCAATTATGTGAAGAGCCTATTCTACCATATATAGATTCTATTTCAGTGTACCCCATATCATCACATATCTTAATATATGTAAACCTTATAGGAAAATAGTTTTAGAATAGATATACATGCAAAATGTCTATTAATAATATAAAACAAAATTATCAAAGAGCAAAAGGCATGATATTCAAGCTTTTGAATTTTGGGTTATGCAACAAAATTAAAAGCAAGCCCTTGCTCCATGTTACTTAGGCTTTGCAGGAAATATATTTAGAGTTGATAAAATAATCGCAATACATATTAACATTGGACAGAAAACCTAGAACAATCAAAAAAAAAATTGTGAGGTCCAGCTATGACTACATGCAACCTAAAGGGTGTCATATGCTACAACAGATATATTATATGATACAAATTGCATATTGTCAGATAAGTAAGCACACAAGAGCTCTACAGTATGTCACACCAAGGTGTTAAGGCCATAAGTTGAGTATTATATCAGTTCCATACCAAGACAGCAACAACAACTATTGTATATACATGTACCAGCACGACAAGTAAACTCTAGTCTCAATTAAGTAAATAAAGCTAATTAAAAAGAAGCTATTTATTTTAGATAATATGATGTCATTCTTTCCAAATAATGAAATAAAGAAAAATACAAAGCAAACCTTATCTAGTCATCATTAACTACTAAACTTAATGATAGCTAATTATAAATACTTAGAAAAGATATGTCCATCTCAAAGTACTCAATTTCGTGAAACTTTTTCGGAATTTGATATACAAATACAATAACCTTGAGCAAAATCTAGAAATATAAAGACAAATTCAGGTAGACAAGGGTTTTTACCTTCTTAAGTGCAGCTTGTATTTCCTCATCAAAGTCTAACTTTGACGCCACGTGTAGATCCTTCGCAGACTCCTCCCACTGACCTAGCATGGAACGAGCAATGCCCCGGGTCTTGTAGCCCTTAGCAGAATCAGGGTTAATCTGAGATACACATCAGGGAGTGTCAACCTCTACAGTAATGTTTAGAGCCCAGCAAAATAACACAAGAAAAAAGTTTCATGGTAACAAACTCTGACTGCCTGGTCTGACATGCACAAATATTTACCTCAAAACTCAAATTTAATATTGATAAACCATCCTACATATAAGAGTACATGAAAATCACGTTGATTTTTGTACATTCCAAAGTAAAACAAACCTCTAAAGCTGCACTGGCATCTCGGATTGCAGCATTGGGCTTCTTCATCTTGATATAAACGGTAGCTGAAACATCAAGAAATTAAAACATAACTTAATGCACCATAGCACAAGAACTCAATCAGAATATCCGAATCGTACAAGAAACGAGCATTTACCTCGGGTGGCATACATGATAGCGGATGTTGGATTCAACAATATGGCCTCAGTCAGATGCTCAATTGCTTCCTCAAACTTTCCTGTGACAATTAGATCCATCGCATGAAAACAATACAAAGGTCTAAAATTTGAACTACATATGCATTCTAAATCTATGCATACCTTCAGAAATGGCCTCCATAGCTTTACCCTTAGCTGCTTGAGCATTGTCACGGCTTTCATCTGAAACCTCAACTGAAGAATCTCCCATCTGCATATGTGAAATGATTTAACACCTCTACAAATCAAGAATATAAAGCAGAACATCTCAACATTTCTAAATGCATATCTTAACCCCCAAACATTACCTTCTGTGGTGGATCATTATCAGGTTCAACAGTCTCTCCTTCTAGCTCGACATCGGACTCGACAATCTCGTCCTCCTCCACCTCTTCCTCCACTTTCACCTTCTCCTCTTCAGCTTCATCCTCCATGTCCTCATCGCTCTCGTCGACGGTAAATCCCTTCTGCGCATCAAATCCAAACTGAATCAGCTCAATAGAACAAAAACATACAATCCACAGACCATCGAGATCCAGTGTACACAGTCAGAAGAAAAGCAAAAAGGGATAAATAAAGTACCGCTTTGGGTTCTTCGTGGCCATAAGCAGAAGGGGGGAGAGAGGCGCCAACACTGAAAGTGAAAATCGAACACGAAACAAACAGATAAGATACAGAAGACAGATTATGGAAACTTGTAACTTCAATATTGATAATTAAGGGAAAAAAACAACAGCAAATGTGAAATTGTTTTCACCTCTCAAGATAGTCGCGGAAGAATGAAAGAGACGGATCTTTGAGAACGGAAGGGTTAGATTTGCAGAGTTCAATGAATTTCTTGAGCTCGTTTAGTTTTGATTCTTCCATTTTAGGGGTTTTGAAAAATCGCTGAGATTTAAGGGTTTGTGTCTCTGTCTCTAATCTGCGTTTGGTTTTATAAGGTAGAGAGAAAATGAGTCAATAGTGATATGTAGTGGTTAAGGTGCTGGCTAGGTGCTTCGAGTAGCTTCGATTGAACAGGGTAGGCTTTTTAAGAGATTTTACTTAGTTTGTGGTTATAGTTGTCAACTTGTCATAGTTGAACCTTCTTAACCTTTTTTTTTTTTTTTGAATTAAATCGCCTTTATTAGATCAAAGTCTTTCAGGCCATTAAAGATATATGAGCCAAATTTTTCGGGCTCATTACATTTAGTCATCAAAACCATCTAACTATCAAGAAACCCTAGCGTATCGCGACGATCCTATACCATCAGATAAGCTCAGCTTTATCTCCATCACAAAGACAGATGGGAGAATTTAAGCGAATCCAGATGGATTCTTCTCAATAAAAATAAGAATTTGGCATAATCTTAAAGGATCCTAAGTTATGAAATCTACACGCAATTAGGTACTGAGTTTTTGCAAACCCTAATTTGACTCAAACTTCATCTCCCCAATTTCGATTCGAACTATGAAATTTTCATGGAAAAGACCTTTCAAACTGATTTTACTCCTTGTTCACTGTCTTAGAGGAAAACAAGGGGAGAGGCACCATGGATAAGCTTCAGTCAACTTTAAACAAGACTTGAGTGCCTTTATCCTTAAGGCGAGACTTCTTGCTCCTCATCTATCCAAAAGGCAGCGACATGATTCAGGTTGAGCGAGACCTAATTTCTTGAACTTGAGTGAATTCATATGAATTTTAATTGTCTCAAGAAGGGAATTAGGCGGAGAGATTACTAGTTTTGCTTTTTAGTCTTAAGGTTCCAAAGATAGGCGAATCAGCGCACAATTAGGTACCAAGATAAGCAACCCCAATTTAATCATTTTGTCTTCTTCATAATTCTGATTTGAATTTTCATCTTTCAGGAAAGGAATGTGAATCTCGAACAAGAGTGAGATCGTAAAATTTTGAGCTTCCACCTAGCAGGGCTACTACGAGACTTCTATCAACTGCAGTATAAAGGACCTTCAGGTCTTCAGGGCCTCAAGAAGCACTTCACAGATATCTTCAGACCTGCAAAATTGAGAAAGAAAAAGGTGGCTTCCCTCAAGTAAATACTTGGTGCCTTATTTAGTGATTTCTCAAGACATTACGCCTCTTCAATCTCGATGTTCAGGTATCCTAAATTCATGCTCTTTAAAACTATAATTGCTTTAAGATGCTTAGGAGAGTGACTATCATTAAAGTGTAATTTCTGCTTACATTTCAAGGTCCATCTGGCAAGCCAGTCGGCTGCCATATTTTGGGACCTTGAAAGGTTGCAGATGGTCATATTCAAAGATATGAACATCTTGCAGCATTTAAGGGCTACGTTAAGGTGATATGGGTATTGTAGAAAAAAAGTTTGTAATAGTCTGAGAGTCAGTTTCTATATGTACCTTTTCCCACTTGTTTTGTTTACACAAAATGATTCCATCTAATAAAACCCTCAGCTCAACCATAAGAGTATCTCATTTCCAGTGTTTGATCCTGAGAGAGTTAGAAAAATCTAAGCTTATAATAACATTGTTAACATACCTGACAAGAAATTCAATGTTGACAGTTAGATCACTGAATTTGGCCTTATTTCTGTAGTGCCAAATTGTCCAGAGGATGATAACAGGAATAACTGTCTAGATATGGGTCTTAGCATTTGTAGACTAAAACCATACTTTCAGCATATGGTTGATAGTCATATGCTTAAAAATCTCAATATTGAATAATGTAGCAAAATGGCTACAGATGCTTCAAGCTAGATCACACACAATGAAAAGGTGCTTTGGGCTCTCTGTATTCATACAGAACTGACATTTAGAAACAGTACATAAATGTCTCTACTGAAGAACAGTGTCAATAGGGATGTACTTCTTGATTAATTTCCAGGCTAAAAAGAGTATTTTTTTTAGGAGAGACTGAGTTCCACAATCTACCATATAGGTTGGAACCGTTGTGTTTAGTTATCAGATAATTCCAAGTAAGTTTGGTGTTGAAATTATTGTCATTTGATAACTTCCAATTGATAACATACTCTTGATTAGAATTGATCTTTAAGCAGATTATCTTGTCAATATCTTCTTTTTAAGGAACATACTGAGCTTGAGCTGATCCCAATTATCATTCTTCCAAAATTCTTTAACTAACTGATTTCTGTATCGCATGTTGTTGCAGTTATCATTCAATGAGATAAGAAGAGGCTCTCCATACTAGATATCAAGCCAGAATTTGACATTGCCTCTTCTAAGCTTCAATGTAATGTTTTGCTCAGGAGTTCTCTTTATTTTAGACATTTTTTCCCATATACTAGAGCAGTTTACTGTAAGCAGCCTGTAAAGGGTTAATATTCTTGCAGTAGGTCCTATGCATTAGGCTAGCCCATAAGCTTTTATTGTTCCTGAAGTTGTACCAAATTTTGCATGAATATGAATCTTGAATGTCGTTGATACATCGCATGTTCAGGCCTCTTTCATATTATGTCTTACAGACATATTTCCAGGTACACCAATGAATTCTTTTCTCTGTTGAAGATGAGCCCCAAATAAACTTATTAAATATCCCCTCTATTCTTTTGATAACAGAGTTAAGAAGAATAGAGCTTTGGATCCAATAGTTGATGATAAGCATAAGAGCAGATCAATCAGATTAAGTATCCCAACAAAAAACAGATTCTTGTATTCCCAATCAGTTATATTTTTTATTGATTTTGTTGATGAGGATAATGAAATCACTACATTTATTCCTGTAGTTAAGAGTGACTCCAAAATACTCAGTAGGCAAGGAACTTGCACTGAATCCCGAAAGGTTAGATATAGTGACAAGCCTAACACTATTTATATTAGGAGGAAAAATAATTTTTGTTTTTTCCTTATTGATAGACTGACCAGAATCCTTCTGATAAGTGTCCAGAAATTTTCCAAGGTTCTTTGTAGACTTTAATAAGCTGTTAGTAAAAATTAATATATTATCAGCAAAGACTAGAGTATGGATGAGCATGTTTTCCCTAGAATAGTAATGCATATCACATTTTTCAGTAAAAAGAATGTGTAAGCCCCTTATAAACACCTCTTCAGCTATAATAAACAGGCTATGGGAAAAGGGATCCCCCTGCTTGAGCCCCCTTTTAGTTTTAAAGAAGTCGAATACATTCAAATTTAGAAGAATAGAGATGTAGACAGAACTAATTAAACTGTTAATTAGATTTATGAAGCAAACAGAGAACCCAAAACTTTTAAGGACTTTTATAATGAAGTTGTGAGAAAGCTTGTCAATATTTTTTGATATATCTAGCTGAATACGAATATTATCAGAATTTTTATTCTTATTTAGGTCATAAAGAATTTCTTTAGCTATTAGGATGTGATCCTGAATAATGTTATTAGGAATAAAACCAACCTGGTTTTTAGATATAACTTTAGAAAGTATAGTTATCAGCCTGCTATTCACATACTTACACATTACGTTATTAAGAAGGTTACCAAGGCTGATTTGCTTGAAGTTCTTCTAAGAAATCGGATTAGAAGTCTTAAGGATAAGACATACACTAGTAGCAAGAACCCCTTTAGGGATTTTGTTTCCTTTGATGAAGGATATCATGGGCTTACACAAATAACCTTTTATAATTATTCAACAGGTTTTGAATAAAACACTGTTAAAATCATCCATGCCTGCAGCTTTACAAGGTTTAAGATTGCAGATTATATCATATATTTCTTTTTTAAAAGGGTAAGACATCAAATAAGTATTATCAGAATCAAATACAAGTTTAGGAATATTGTTAAATAGAGAGTTGTTCATCAACTTATCTTCTTTCTCTTTGCAGGTATATGGTGAGTCAGTTAGAAGGTATTTGAAGAAATTTGCAGTTGAAGCCCCAATTTGATCATTATTAGTAAGCCAAACACCATCCTCTTTAATACTATTGATACTTGTATTTTTCCTTCTTTTATTGACAAAATTATGAAATAATTTTGTGTTCTTGTCTCCCTCACTAAGCCAACATGTATAAAATTTTTGAAACCAGTAGCTTTTTTCAATTTTAAAAGCAAGAGTAAGATCAGTATAGCCTTATTTAGATTATAGACTATTACTAGATTGATGGATGATTTCCATCTCCTTAGCTTACCTTTCAACCTCTTGGACTTTCACAAAGATATTACCAAAATAGTTTTTATTCCATTCTTTCAAACCACGTTTAAGTCTGTTTAGTTTATGCCAGAAAATGAACATAGGGTAGCCCTCTAGACTGCTATTCCAATTGTTCTCAACAAAAGGAATAAACTCAGGGTCTTTAGTCCACATATTTAAAAACTTAAAACTCTTATGAACACTTTTGTTAATGTTTTGAGTAGAAATGCATATGGGGTTGTGGTCAGAGCAGTTCATGGACATATGCATTACCTTAGTCACATTGAAAAGGGAAGACCAGATAGAGTTTACGAGAACTCTATCTAGTCTTTCCATTTAGAATTTTTATTGCACGCAAATTTAGATCCATAATACCATGGATCAGCTAAATAACAGTCCATAATCATATCTTTAAAGTCTTCAGCACTATCATAAGAGTAAGTGACACATCCCACCTGTTTATCAGGGGAGATAATAGAATTGAAATCCCCCATTATAGCCCAAGGGATGTTAGGTTCATTTACAAACATTTGTTTTAGGCCATCCCAAAGATTTTTCCTCTTACAGATTTGACACTTAGCATAAGCTCTAGTTAACATAAACTCTGATCCTTTATAACATTTACAGATATTCCATTTTAATAGAAAATCCATATTTTTTTTTATTTAAGTTACCAATGCATTAATCAAAACCTAGTTTACCAGATATAGAGGACATGTTAACAGGATTACACATAGGTTCTTGGACAACTAGAATAAATATTTTTTCTTTTGAAATAATAAAGTTAAATCTCCTGACCGTAGCTTTGTTGTTGATTCCACGAAGATTCTAACTTAAGATGTTTATCATCTTGATCTGGATTTTGTGAACTTGTTGGTCTCCAAGAAATTTAGAGATTTTGTTGCCCTTTTTTGTCTGATTCTATTAGAGCTTCTGTCAGCTTTAAGCTTTTTATTTAACACTATATGAAAGTCCTCATCCTCTATAACCTTTATAGCTTCTGTAATATTATTTTTCATTTGGCGTATGGCTACCATTTTTTAGAATATCTTATTTTTGGAGACTCGAGATTTTGTTCTCTTTATTGGTAGAGCTAGCATCATCATTCCTTATCACCACGCTGCTAGCTTTAGGATTTATTGTAGGCGCGCTGTTGTTGATGTTGTTTTCCTTATTGTCTAGATTGATTGTTTCTTGATTCTCTTGAACTTTTGATTTTTCTTATGTTTTGTTGCAGGTCTTCTCATCGCGTCCTATACGGTTATAGGCTCCCCAATATTTGGGAAGGTTTTTGTAGTTAGCCGTAATCCATCATCCGTCATTCTCACCAAACCTGATCCAGATGTTGTTATGAATCTTCCTTGTTAGGTCAAGCTCCATCCAAACTAGACACGAGTTATAGTAAGCCCGATTTTTATCTAGTATTTTTATTTGAAGTGGATTACCTCTAGATTTTTCTATAAAGGTAATCATACTTTCATTATACACGTACTCAGGGAGATGACCTAATTTAATCCACACAGGACACACATGGCATTCTCTTTTGACACTAAAATGTGGCGTCCATTTGAGGAGATGCATCGTTGAGGATTGCACCTGCCAGACGTTCTTTTGCCATAAGCAGCACAAGTTCTCTAAACAACTAAGTTCAAGGAGCAAATGAAATGAGTCTCAAATAGTCATATTACATTGCATTTTCAGATTAAGTTTTTGCAAAAAGTCCTTCATGACCTGTCTTTTAGGTATTCCTTGACTAAACTTTGCGACAAGTGTGTGTTTTCTTTGCATTTCAAGACTTTCTTTGATTTACTTCTCAAATTGAAGAGAAATATGATCAGTTTTGTGGAGGTAATCCATTAGTAGACTTACTAAATCAGTTTTGTGTTCTTTAACAACAACAGTATAAGACTTTCGTGGCAGCTCAGAAAATAAGGCATTTTTTATCTTCGATCCAAGAGAAAAAGACAAGATGCTTATGGGGGAACTCTTAGCAGAAGGATACCCTTACGCAGGTCAACTCGCAAGGTTTCCCTTACCAAGATCAATCCCCGTTACAAGATGTAAACAGAGATAGGTTCAGCAGATAAACCTTGTGATAAGGGGAGATTCCCCAGAACGCGAGAAAGGAGTATTGAGAGTCTGGATTACGATAAGCGATGAAGAAGAGAACGAGTTCTACGGTAATGACGAGCTCAAAAGCAGGTCGACGTCAATAATAAAAACCGTTGATGAACTCAAAGGGACATTGAGCTCGTCAGTGGACTGAGCTCATATAAACAGCTCGACAAGGGAACGAACTCAAGAATATGTGCAGCGTTGCTGAATCCAAAATCAAGATGAGCTCGACGACGTCAAAGAAGAGTTGATCGACTGGATGAGGAGCGTGATGAAAAGGAAAAGACTTAAAGAGGATAAGTGGAGCGCGTCATCGATGAGCTCGAGCTCAGCAAATCAGGTTGAACCTGGTGTCGTCATCAGTGAGCTCGAGCTCAGCAAATCAGACCAAACCTGGTTTCGTTCATCAGTGAGCTCGAGCTCAGCAAATTAGACCAAACCTGGTTTTCTAAGAAGTTCAGCTCGGATTGAAGCACATATTGTATTTAGTATATAAACACACGTTTTAACCCACGAGTTAAAACGTGTTAGTTATTCCAAAATTATATGGATATCAGTTATAATGGTTGTATATTCTACAATTATAGGGATAATGGTAAAAGTGGGCTAGTGGCGCTAAAAGCGTAACTTAATGTAACTACCCCCTAATATGTATATTATAAATAGGGATAACCTATTGATGAATAAAGTAATATATTTCTTGACTAAAAATATGTAAACTTACTATGGCAGAACTTGTTAGTTCCTTAACAAATTTGGTGCCGTTTGTGGGAATTCTTTAACCAATCACCATGGTAGTCACTAGGTCAGGAATTTAGAGAGATAATCTGGAGACTAGCGAAACAACAACACATCAGAGGAGAGTTGTAAGGCGTCTCGACTCCACAGTTCCTCAAGAGGTCAATCCTCTGATACCCCAACCAACGGTGGTGACGGAGAGACATCCGATCCAGCCAGCTGTCGTGCCCAAGAAGGAGATACGTCCCCATCAAACTGATAATGTGTTGGGGGCTCATAGAGCTGCGGAAAGTACACCGGCGTATGACTCGGCGTTCTCCAACTATAGCAACGAATCCAGAATCTGCAGGAAGAGCAGCTGAAAATAGCATTTGAGCGCGACGCTAGAGAGCGGGCTATGCATGCTACTTTGGCAGGTATGAATGATGTTATTCATGCTTTAACTGCAAGGGTCAAAGGCGCGAGTAAAACTTACCAACCATCCGGACTAGAGGCGAGCAAGGCCAACATGACTGATCGCTCTTCTAAAAGGGACGACAAACAATAAGGTGAAGGTGAGAGCGGAGAAAATAATCGTAACAGAGGAGCGCGTGATGAGGTCAAATAGACGTCCGCTAAGCGAGCTCGAGAGGATGAGGACCTTCGTTACAATCAGATCCGCCCAAAGTTATCGGCCTACAACTTGAAGAAATCGCCATTTTTTGAGAAAATCCTGGAAGTTCAACTCCCAAGGAGATTCGACCCGTTCAGGATGGAAGCTTATGATGGAACAGGGGATCCGAAGAGGCACTTGGAACAGCTTAAAAACATGATGATGGCTTTCAATCCTGACGATGCGATGCTTTGCCGAGCACTATCGATGACCTTTAAGGGTAACGCCATGGATTAGTTCAGCAGTTTTCCGAAATGGTCTATCTATGATTTTGCTGGATTATAGAAAGCGTTTGGAGAGAGGTTCGTGGGAAACAAGGAGCTCAAGCGCGAGCGGGATTCGATCATGGATCTTTACCAGCGTCGAGGTGAGTCTCTTAAGAGTTATGTTAGAATGTTTGTTCATGGTGTGAATGTTTTGCCAGATCTAGCCGAAAATATGACGGTGGCTTCTTTAAAACGAGGGCTCAAGAGAAGAGGGGAGTTATATACGGATCTCATCAGGTTCCCAACTGAAAACATGATAGATCTACTTGCAAGAGCATATAATTTTATCATAGTTGAGGATGCCAGAAGAGGGGCATCACCTGAGCGGCGTGAGCCAAAAGTCAAAGATGGGGGATCAGAGCGAAAACAGACTGAGGACCAACCAAGGAAGGATTACAATCGACGACCTCAGCAGCCCGATCAACCAAAGAGACGTTTCACTCCACTAACGGAGGCTATTTCAGTAATTTATGATCGTACGAAGGGGCGTACGAGGTACCGAGCTCCACGAACAAAGAGTATGCTTGGGTTTAAGCAATCCAACATGTATTATTGTGCATATCATCATGACCATGGACACTCTACTGATGAATGCTGGCAGCTAAAGGAAGAAATTCAGCACCTGATAGACCACGGTGAGTTTATTCAATATATCAAACGAACTCAGCCAGATCGACGTGGGGAAGATCATTGTGAGGAAGATCGTCGTGAGGAAGATCGTTCTCTAAATACTGAAAAACCAGTTGCTGGAGAAGGGTCGGAAGCAAACAAACAACAATGGTTACTGACCATATCAGGGGGGAGCTTTGCTACAGGATAAGGGTCTACACATAATAAACGAGCTAAAAATGAGTTTGATGTCTACGAGATAGAAGGAATTCCTATCGAAACTACAAAGACCCGGTCGCAGATCTCACTTTTAATGATGATGATCTCATAGGTGTAAGTTTACCCCATGAAGATGTTTTAACTGTTCACTTGGACATTGGAGGAGTAATGGTAACAAGAATATTGGTCGATGGAGGAAGCTCGACAAATATCATCTTCAAAAGAAGTTTTGATCACATGCAGAATGTCCCACCATATCGACCTACTCAGCGGACGTTGGTAGGATACGGAGGAAAATCTTCACAATGTGTTGGGGAGGTGGAGCTGGTGGTCAAGGTCGATCATGAAGCTACAAAGAAGGAATTAAAGACGCTATTTTTTTATCTCCAACGCGCCGAGCCCATATCATGCAATTATTAGAAGACCATGGCTGCATAAGATAGAAGCAACGTCGTGCACGTACCGACAATGCATTAAGTATCCAGTGGGTAGTTCGACAGGTATAATTCGAGGCAGCCAAATAACCGTGCACACTTGTTATACAATTGCGTCAGATCTCTCCAAACCTATCCAATAGCAATTAAATGGCGGGGGAGACATTGTACCAACAACGATGGGTCTCACCTCGCCAGAACCGCTGGATGATCCTCAAGACAATGAGGATTCAGCCGTAACGGATGCTACAACGATGGACACGGTAATAGCTGATAATAGAGTGCTTCGACTGGGGAATGAATTAGATCCAGATTCAAAGGTACGATTTGTGAATTTATTAGTAAAAAATTTAGACGTATATGCTTGGGAAGCAGCTGATGTTTCAGGGGTAAATCCTACAATTATAAGTCATGAATTGGCTATCAATCCTTATGCCAAACCTGTACGACAGAAACGTAAGGCTTTTTCAGCTGAAAAACAAGCTGCTATATTAGCCGAGGTCAAGAAGCTTACACGATTAGGGCACATCCGAAAAGCAAGGTATCCGGTCTGGATAGCAAATCCGGTTTTAGTTAAAAAGAAGAACGGGCAATGGAGGATGTGTGTGGACTTTACTAACTTGAATCAAACATGTCCTAAAGATGCTTTCCCATTGCCAAGGATAAATCAACTCGTCGATTCAGCTTCAGGTTGCAAATTTCTTTCCTTTATGGATGCGTATTTAGGATATAATCAGATTCGCATGCATCCGTCTGATCAGGATCACACGGCTTTCCAAACCGAGCGGGACCTCTATTGTTATACGGTCATGCCCTTCGGGCTAAAAAATGCAGGATCAACTTATCAAAGGCTAGTTAATAACATTTTTCAAGATCATTTGGGAAAGCATTTGGAAGCGTACATTGATTACATAATTGTTTTTGATTTGTTACGCAAGTATAATCTTAAGCTTAATCCGGAAAAATGTTCTTTTGGTGTGAGTAAGGGCAAACTCCTAGGTTATGTGGTAAGTCAGCAGGGTATTGAGGCAGATCCAGTTCAACTAAGCCCAATTCTACAGATGGGACCACCAAAGAATGTTAAGGAAGTTCAATGTCTTACAGGATGATTAGCAACTTTGTCAAGGTTCATTTCACGTGCTTCGGACAAAAAATATCCTTTTTTTGAAGTATTACGGAGTGCTAAGAAATTCGTATGGACAGAGGAGTGCGACAAGGCGTTTGATGATTTGAAGCAATAGCTTACATCTCCTGAGATTTTATCTGCCCCTACACCGGAGGAGCCGTTATTCATGTACTTGGCAGTATCACCTTACTCCGTAAGTTTTGTTCTTGTGCGCGATCAAAAGAGAAAACAGTAGCCGGTGTATTATACAAGTAAAATGTTAACAGATGCAGAGACAACATATTTAAACCTCGAAAAATTGGTCTTGAGTTTGGTTGTTGCAGCTCGGAGAATGAGGTCATATTTCCAAGGGCATGTTATCACAGTGCGAACAACATATCCTTTATGAACAGTGTTGTAAAAACCTGTTGTTTTTGGCAGGTTAACTAAATGAAGCATCGAGCTCGGGGAATACGACATTTGTTTTGAGCCACGTGTCGCTATAAAAGGACAAGCGGTTGCAGACTTCTTAGCAGATTTCAGCTCATCAAGGGGAGAGCATGATGAAATAAACGACGAACAAGTGGTTGAGCTCGATCAATGGATTGTTGAAGTTGATGGGGCATCTTCATTAACAGAAAGAGGTGCATGTATTGTAATCAGAACTCCAACAGGTGAGGAGATCAAGCAGGCAGTGCGTTTTAATTTCCGAGTTATAAATAACGCTGTAGAGTATGAAGATGCCCATTTGTGGTATGAAGTTTGCTTTAATATGTGAAGCTCGAGCTATCAAGATCAGATATGATTCTCAGTTGGTGGTGAATCAGGAATGGGGTCTTTATGATGTCAAACAAGATGGCATCAATGAATATCTTATAATTCTCAAGGAGTATGAGTCCAAATTTACTAATGTTGCTTATGAACAGATCCCACGAAGCGATAACTCGACAGCTGACACTTTAGCGAAGGCTGCAGCTGTAGGTGACCACCCAACAATTTTACTTCAACAACTCTCTGCGATAGAGCTAATTTCAACGGCTGCCACTATTAATTCAATCACTGATGATGATGATTGACGAACTCCATACTTCTATTATTTAAACCAAGGAACGTTTCCTGCAAATAAAAGTGAGGCTCGTGCATTTCAGATCAGAGCGGCTAAATATTGTGTTCTCGATGATATCTTGTATAGGAAAATCTAAACCAGACCTTTGCTCTGCTGCCTTGATTGAAGTGAAGCTAGTTCTGTAGTGGAAGATCTACATTTGGGAAAAGCAGGAGCTCATTGCGGATACCGAACGTTGATTAGACGTTTCCTTCTTGCAGGGTATTATTGGCCTGAGCTGGCGAATGATACTGAGAATCTGGTATTGCATTGTCACAAGTGTCAAGAGTATTCGAACACGCAACACTGGCCCAGCGAGCCCATGCAAAATATTCCTGTCCCATGTCCGTTTGATAAGTGGGGAATAGATTTGGTAGGTCCCCTGCCAATGGCCACAGGAAAACGGCAGTTTCTCATAGTAGCAATTGACTATTTTTTGAAATAGGTTGAGGTTTGGTGTGGTTAATTTTCGTCTGAGGGTAAATTTTTAATTTTTTTAGAGTTTGTGGAGGTTTGTAAGTGTCTAATGATTGAGTAGAGAGTAGAGTGAGAATTAAGCGGCCTGGTTGTATTTAATTTTCATTACCCTCATTTAATGTTGGTGGTTGGGTATTTATATCCTTATGTTTGGGCTTTATGGGCTGTCGGGTCATGTTTAATGGACTCGGGTCAAGTTTAAGGACCCATGAGCTCTTAGTAGGAGAGCAGACAGCTTAGTCAAGAAGTGATTAGTTTTTTATGTACTTTATTCCTTGTTCGAACAGTCCAATAGGTGAGGTGTTCGAACTGCCCTGTCCGGTTTGGTGATCTTAGTCCGAACTGTCCCTGTCCGGCGAGGTAGCAACATTCAGACTCATTAAGGTTAAAGCTCTGTTTAGAACCCGCACGCAAGAGGTATGTGATTTCATACATAACCAAATTCTGACCCGATATGGGATTCCACGAATTTTAATGACAGACAACGGGCCTCAATTTCAAAATTTGGTCCTAGTCAATTTCTGTAAACGGTATGGGATTCTCCAGTATTTTTCCACCCCTTATTACCCCCAGGCGAATGGGCAGGTCGAGGTGACTAACAGAATATTATTGGAGGGGCTAAAGAAGAAGCTGGAAGGAGCTAAGGGAAAATGGCCAGACAAGTTAGCAGAGGTCCTATGGGCGTACATGATGACCCCACGCTCCACAACAGGTGACACACCATTTGCTTTGGTATATGGAGCAGAAGCAGTTATCCCAGCTGAGGTCATAGTACCGAGCCATAGGATTGAGCATTATGAGGAGGAAGCAAACCTTATAGCCAGGTCAACGTCTCTGGATCTGATTGATGAAAGACAAGACCAGGCTAGGGTCCGAGTGGAGCACTATTAAAGTCTCATGAGAGGACGTTTCAATGCTCGTTTGAAGCCACGGTCATTCAAGAAGGGTGACTTGGTTTTAAAGAAGGTGTTTCAAGGTTCTGGTAGCGGAGCAGGTGGCAAGTTAGGGCCAAACTGGGAATGCCCGTATTCAGTTATTTCAGTAGGGCACCACGGCGCGTACAGATTAGCAGATCAAGAAACTTGGGCACTCAAGCATCCTTGGAATTTTAATCACTTAAAGTTGTATCGCCAAAATGTTTAAAATGTAAAGATGTGCTCTTTTTCCTCTCTGATGGGGCAGGGAGGTTTTTTACTGAGGCATCTAAGAACAAGTTTTTGAATATTTTCAATATAAGTTATTGTTTTCGCCAATATGTGTGTGAGTTGTATCTTTATAACCAACGAATGGGTCAATGACCACGTCATTCTTGGCTACGCAACTGACCATACTGAGTTCAGACTAAGTGTCTATAAACGTGAATGGGCTAATTGACCATGCCTATGGGCTACGTAATGACTATACTGTGTTTATACTTTGTACAAGGTATATTAGTGAACTGGTCAAAGACCAAGTCTTAATAGACTATGCAATAGGGTCCATGAGACCTCTCTGCGAAAAAACTATCATGGAACATGTTGTTTAAGCTACGCAATGAGCCATACTGAGCTCAGAGTTATAAAAGATCTCCGGCAAACTCAGCACACATATATAGTCTACACTTACCAACATACATTTGCCGCAATAATTAAGCTAAGTTCTGGATACATTGAAGATAAAATAATCCAGCTACTGCAAGCAGTACCATAAATTTTAACAAAACAAAGGGAGATACAACAACAAAGTTCAACGAAATAAGCATCTATTACTTAGAACCACTAGGGGGTAGTTGTTCGGAAGGATCCACATCAGCATCAATTTCGGTGTTCTTCTGGAGGTCCACGATCCAACTTGGGGCAGAAGGCTGGGAAAGGTGAGCAAGGGAGCCCAGATTCAGACCAGGATTCAAGGTCATCAGTATTGCAACAGCTTTCTGGTTCTCCGTAGTAATCATGTCTGTTGCAGCTGCGAACAATTGCGTTTCCCTCTCCTCAACATCTGCATTAATCTTTGCTTGCCATTGTTGTTGTCCTTGCTTGAGCTGCGCACGCCCTTCCTCCACTTCCTTGGTTAATTTTCTTACCTCAGCAGTCAGAGCAACAATCTGATCTGCTTGTTCCTCTATCCTATTTGCATGTTTGTTGGCCCTATCCAGCAGATTTGTATTCTGTGTTTGCAGATCACAATTCCTCTTCAGCAAGTTCTCGTTCTGGTTCAACACCACTTCATGGTTTTCAGACAAAGCTGTCAGCCGCTGATCATTGCACAACACAGGCTCTTGCAGAAATGCAACCACTTTTTCCAATCGAGCTTTAGCATTTAAGGCTTCATGTTTAACAGCTTTGGCTATGGCATAAACATGCCTCAAACGGATGACTTCAGTAGTACATAATTTAGAAGAGCCAAAAAACATGGCTTCAGGCTTCCATCTCTCCATGGCATTTATATCAGCAGGAGACATATTCCGATAAGCCAGAATAAATGAGTTATGCTGCATCTAAAAACCAGCAAGGAGGGTAAATATATATATATTTATCAAGTCTAGAATTTTCTATATGTGTACGTCAACAAGTTTTACCTCGATCGCTAGCTCTGTGTTGGATACCTTATCATAATATGACATATCAAGTGTCCTACGTAGCTGCTCGAACATATAATAGGAGGGACGTGTAACTTGCACTTTTGGGCGCTCCCCTGCAGGTACCCTTTGTTGGCTGGTCTCCGCCGCTTTATCACTCGGGTTGTTCCTTTCAGTGTTCTCTGCAAAGGGAGCTTGAGTTCCCAAGGATGAGCTCAAGGCCAGTTGTTGAGCTGATGCTGCATTAGTTGGTGGTTGCAACACCAGATCTTTCTCAGCTCCATGGTCATTCTCTTCAAAGTCAGCTAGGTCAACTATCTCCTTGCCCGCATAAGGATTTTTCCTTTACCAACTTCTGTTGTTGATGGATTAAGAGGATCTGCTCCTTGTTCGAAGTGGCTTCGGTACCATCACCTTCTTCATCTCTTAGTTGAAATATCATGGTGGTCAGAGGAATGACATCGATTACCTTTTGTTTTTTCTTCCTTCTTGTGTTGAGAGGACCAGAGACAGTCTCTTCGTCTTTGTTTTCTTTTTCTGTACCAGAGTTATTTGGCTGAGCAACTGCAAGCACAGGTGATTCTTCTTTTTCATTTTTCTCGACAGCTTTCTCTTTCCATTTGCCACCGTCATTTCCTCCGTCAATTGAGAGAGCTGCAGCAAGGGAGGTATCCCTAGGTTCGCCAGCTTTGCGTGTTACCTGAGGTACTGCTAGCCAAACGTCAGGATTGTTTTCTCACGAAGTTTCTTTTCTAAAATCATTTTGAGACGGTCCATGGTAACCTTAGAACCGTTCGCCATCTTGACTCCTTCTTCTTCTGTGATACTGAGCTCAAGTATTGGCCACATTCCTGATTGCAAATAGTTATATCGCGTGAACAATTTTTTGGGGTCTTGTTGCCAGGCTTCAAATGTTAGGCTGCTAACTCTGATTAGAGGGTTTATGTAGTTGTCTGGCCTTTCTTCTTTCCACAAGGTCTGGTTCGAGAGTTCACCTGAAGGCACAAGAATATATTAAATGAGTTCATGCAAATTTGTATTTCATTAAAAATAAAAACAGGGCTTACAAGTTTTCTTCCATTTGCGTTCTAGTTGAAGATTTAGGGTAGGGGTGCCGTGTTCCCAGTTACCCGAAACAAAGACAAAGGAATTTTTCTAATTCCTATCAGAGGTGGGTAAGTCGACAATCTTTTTGATCCCCTTAAAATGGGTATAGAAGAAAGGAGTTCTGACTAATTTGGTTACATTGGTGCCCGAAATGAGGTCTGATAAGCATACTTCGATGCTTAACATGCGAGAGCTAAGAACTACGATGAGCAACTGCCTCAAGCCGTTTGCTGACATCTGGGTGGGGCAGATACCCAGGACGCTGAAATAATCGCGAATTAGTTCGGGGAGGGGTAATCTAAGTCCCCAGTCAAACAGAGTGGTGAAGAGGCAAGTCTCTGTCTCCTGTGTGTGATAGGGATGCTTGCCTAAACCATGGGATCTAATGGTTATGTTCTCAAGAATGTTGCATCTTTCCCTGAGAACGGTGATTCCGTGATCAGTTAAATTAGTGTATCTAGGAGCCATTTGGGAAAAATTAGTTTTCTAAGTCGTTGACGTTTTCGTATAAGGGTTCCATAATTTTGGAGAATTTACTCTTCACTTCCTTTTTGGGTGCCATGAGTTTTCTACAAACTGCAATTAGGGAAGGACATAAATCAGAATGATTGTGATGTTAAGGGAAAGTGATTTGATTTGGGGAATCGTCTACTGATAAAGTTCCTAAACTCTGAATTTAGGGGTATCTCCAGCGTTCGACATAAACATATTAGTTAAAAGAAAGAATGTTACCTGAATAACTGCTGATGAAGAGAGAAGCGAACGCCTAGGATCAAGGTTGCAGAGATTTTTTTCAAGAGAAATGAAAGAGGAGATTTGAATAAGTGTGGTTTTTGCAAACAAATGTAAAAGATATTTGAGTAATGGAACGTTTTCACATACGCGTGGGAATTATGATGTCATTACTTGTTTAAAAATTGTGTCAAAAAACTAAATCGCCAAAAGGTAACTTCAGGAAATGGTGTTGTTAGAAAACCGTCACTTGCCTCGACGACACGTGTCATAAAGGAACAAATTCAGGAATTCAAATTAGTACTATAATGATAAGTAAAGTATTTAATTAAAATTTTAATTTATAGGCTTATTAATGTTTTAATAAACCTTTAAACTAGGAAGGAGCCCTGATAAGGGGGGATTCCCCATAACGCGAGCAAGGAGCATTGAGAGTCTGAATTATGATAAGCGGTGAAGAAGAGAACGAGTTCTAAGGCAATGACGAGCTCAAAAACAGGTCAGCATCAATAATAAAAACCGTTGATGAATTCAAAGGGACATTGAGCTCGTTAGTGGACTGAGCTCAATGATATAAACAGCTGAGCAAGGGAACGAACTCAAGAATATGTACGGCGTTGCTGAATTCAAAATCAAGATGAGCTCGATGACGTTATAGAAGATTTGATCGACTGGAGGAGGAGCGTGATGAAAAGGAAAAGACCTGAAGAGGATAAGTGGAGCGCGTCATCGATGAGCTCGAGCTCAGCAAATCAGGTTGAACCTGGTGTCGTCATCAGTGAGCTCGAGCTCAGCAAATCAGACCAAACTTGGTTTCTTTCATCAGTGAGCTCGAGCTCAGCAAATCAGACCAAACCTGGTTTTCTAAGAAGTTCAGCTCAGATTGAAGCACATATTGTATTTAGTATATAAACACACGTTTTAACCCACGAGTTAAAACGTGTTAGTTATTCCACAATTATAGGGATATCTGTTATAATGGTTGTATATTCCACAATTATAGGCATAATGGTAAAAGTGGGCTAGTGGCGCTAAAAGCGTAACTTAATATAACTACCCACTAATCTGTATATTATAAATAGGGATAACTTATTGATGAATAAAGTAATCTCTTTCTTGACTAAAAATCTGTAGACTTACTGTGGGAGAACTTGTTAGTTCCTTAACACTTTATAGTAGAACATGAATTATTTCCTCGGTGGGAAAACAAACTTATAAATAAATTTGCTAGAGAATTCAGTCTTCTAAACCTTCTTAACTTAATACTCGATTAATTCATAATTACATTGAGTAATGACTTTTACAGATTTTTTTTTTAAGTTTTCTAAATTTTGAAAAAATTAAAAAGTTACAAAATATATTAATAATGGTTTAAAAGACAGGATAATATTATAATGTGAAATCTATTTTTTATATATACTAAAATAAATATCTCCACTAATTTTTCTATTTAAGACACATATACATTTATATTTAATTTTGTGTCTTTATGTTTTTATTTAGTTTGAGTGTACTCAAATCATTCTATTTTTATGTTTCGATTTAATTTTAGATTTAATTTTTTATTTAATAAATTTAGCTTTATTATATATAGGACACAAACCTATCAAATCATATCCTTAATAGTCGATAGGTGGAAATCCAAATAATGATACCACGTAGGTTGGATATTATGATTTTTTTTTGCTCACCCTTTTTATTTGCACTCATCATGGAAGTCACTCATTTATCTGACTAATCCCTTCCGTTTGTTGTATAATCTTTGCTAGTTTTATCACATTTTATTATTGTTTTTAAACTAAATTTGTTTTATTTTAAATTAACCTTTTTATATTTTCAAATGTTATACAAAAGAAATATATATTTTTTTATCAAAATTAAGATAAATTTATTAATTCAAACAACCTAATCATATAGATACATGTTTATTTATTTAATTTTTGGATTTAAATTTAATTATTATCTCATCCATTTTCTCATTAAATTTTATTTTAACACATCGATTTTTTTTATTGTTATTCAAAATAAATAGAAAAATCAAGTTTAAAATGGTTAATTGGACAAGTTGGTCTTATTCACAAAATTTGTATGTTAGTGACAAGACGCGGAACCTTTTCTAAGGTAACACGAATATCTTGTAGTAATTTCTTCGCTTCTTCTCTTTATTCTTTACTTTCGTTAACTACAATGGAATCAATTCCACTTTCACCAATTAAGTCATGTAATTGATGTCGTGCAATTTTATTGGCGCGAAAAAATACAGTACAAATATAGCATGCAGATTGAAACCTCTCAATGGAGAGTGCATAACCAACTTTTATGGAAAAATTTATGTTTGAAGAACCTTGTAATAATTTGGAAGCTGGACATGAGACTTCAGAACTTTCCAGTCGCATAAAGGTTCATTAGACGCTCAATCTATAAGTGCATCGACTAATTGCATCAAAACAGTTGCAATTATTTGTTCAATTCTCTCCTCGCCAAGCATACCTTAGTAAGTTACAATACATTTAACAATACTTAAACAAACTATACCAACAATATATTTCAGGCTCTAAAATCAAATAGACTTCAATTATTTTTTCAAAAACTCCAGAAATACAAGAAGATGGTGATCACGTGCATAAAATGGTAGCTTATCTACAACGTCTTTTGTTTCTCATTTTCTCTAAACATAATTAAACCATAAATATTCCATATAAATATCAATAGCGAAACTCTTACAAAGATAAAAAATCGGTGGGTAACCAGGATAACAACAAAAAAATTCTGGTAATAGCCTTTACTACTTCTGAAACAATCAACTTTAAAAATCTCGGTGAAGGTTCTTGGCAGTCAGACTCGTCAACGTTCACGAGTGCTCCATAAAGTGACATACACATTACATGAGTACAAAACATGCACTGAGAAGTATACAACCACTCATTATAGGGTGAATTTAGTGGAAATCGTTTTTGGTATTCCCAATTCCCTCGAATTTCGTTATTAAGCATATATTTACACTATAAAATAGTATGAGACACGAGATGATAATGAAATCCCCAAATTGACCAATGGAAGTATGATACTTGAACAAGATTATAGCACAAATACCATAAATGTATTCGTTACAACCGAGTATAGCACTCTTGAAACGAGTATTGTAGTGTAAGATCTTGAGAAAAGTAGTCGATGAGGCAATCGAAGATGCATCAAACCGCTCTCTATTATTCCTTCTTTTTAGTCTCCTCCACAATATTAGCATTGTTAGCTTCATATTTATTCTCTTTATCTTTTTTTCTCTCGTTTTTATACACTCGGTATACTACCAAGTGATCTTATTTGTTGAGTTCTCCACGTGAAATTTGGATAAATGTTTTGTTTCTGACCTATTATGAAGTCATAAACAATTGGATATTAAAGTTTATTCAAATTCTTGAAAGTCTTTCTGAGTTCTTTTTATTTAATCATCAATAAATTCTGACTTCAGCTTAGAAAGATGAGTTTTAACAATATGAACTTATTTTATTGTAGACTCTTTGAATACTGTCCATTTTTTTATAATTTGCTTACTAATTGCATTAGTCCTTGTATTCTTGTTGTCAAAGACATCATCGACGCTCTTATACTTTAATTCAAAATTTGAAATACAAATTTGCTCACTTTTCATATATTTGTTGATAATAATCCTAGATTCTCTCTTGATTTTAGAATAAGAGGAAACCCTAATACAATTAGATGAGCTAGTAAATTTATTTTTTGATATTAAAGACGTCGACCACTTTGCCAACAATTTTTTTGTCAGTTGGTAGTTATCTTCATAATCATCATATATGGGATTTTGATGATTTCAAGAGGTATACGTCCTCTTTCAAAATCTCTTCTCTAAACGAACAAATTTTTATCCTGATAGTATGCTCTTGTGCGACCCACAAGTCGATGGTTAAGGTTTGGAGCTCAGAGTCTTGCGGATTTCGTTAATTGGCTCATATAACTCATCAATTGACACATTTTCTCCTTAATCATCTCATGGGTTCGTTCCAGCCTACTAAAATATTCATCTGAATCTTCACGAGTATAGATATCGACCATAGAGTTGTATGGTTCTCGAGAGTATTTGGGTAACTCAACATGAAGAATACTTGACTTCTTCTTGAATATCCATTTAATTTCAACCATCCCCTGATCATTCCCCTACTACACAAGAATCCAGTTGTTAATATTTTTTAGAGATCTTAGTTCTTCTTTCATGACCGTAAGCCACTTCTTTTTATCACTTTCCAGATAGCATCATGATATATTTCGGGATCACGAATATCTCTCTGCATTTCAATCGATAAAGCATAACCAATAACATCAACAAAACTATACCTCTGTAAATGTTTGATTGGTTTTCGTGCTTCATCATTCGCTAGATAATAATTGTCAAGCTCATGTTCTCTCTCATCTGATTATTTGAATACCGTGAAAAATAGAATCTCAGCATGTTTCAAATCATACAGTGTTTGAACATTCTATAAACAGCTCGAAGCGGAACCATGTCTTACATCTTCTTTGGTAGAAGCGTTTCTAACTTCACTTTTTAGATCAGATCCATCATCAACTTCACATCCCTTCCCGAAAGTACTAGGTTGTATCTTTGCTGTTTTATTCAATGACATGTCCTCGTCATTGAAAACCACATCCTTATTTATCAAAGCTTTCGGAACTATAGGTTCAAGGCACCACAACCTCTATACTTTTATTTCTTATGGATAGCCAAAGAACAAACAAATTATTGCTCTTAGCCTAAGCTTATATTAATTCGTATGTGACTAGGTAACACATTCAAACATTCTTAAGTGTTCTAACTCAGGTTTCTCTCAAGTATATACCTCTTGAGGATAAATAAAATTAATCGACGTAGATGAACTCATGTTGATGATATATGAAGTTGTTATTAAGGCTTCTCTATATAAACTTCGAAACATTCCAACTGTATAAATCACAAATCTAAATCGTTCCACGAGTGTTTAATTCATTCTCTTAGTCAGCCCATTCAGTTGGAAGTCTTATGCGTGGTTTGGTGTCTTGCAATTCCAAGCTTGCACAATAGCGAGTGAACTCATTATTCACATATTCCATGCCATTTTCAGGCCAAAGCTTCAATATTGTCTAGTTCACAAAAGAAGCAAACGCTTTATCTTTTGTCTTTAAAAGTAAAATCTATATTTTCCTAGAATATTCATCAAAAATTGACATAAAGTACTTTGCAACACCTATTATAGGTTTCTGTGTTGGACCTCAAACACCTGAACGAACATAATCAAGTAATTTATTAGATGTCTAGTTGTTGGGGAGAAACTTCACCCTCTTGCTTATAATAAACTTCTAAACTACGATATCATCTAAAAATCTTGTTTACTTATTTTAGTATCTTATTTTTCACTTGAATTTCCTAGTAGATAATGACACAACCTCATAGAATCCTTCATGACACTGGACACACCCTGTTAGTCTTATTGGCTTTCATAACAACAAGGGAGCCTTACAGGACCCTAAGTCCGTTGTCTCCACCCATATAGATAAACCCTTCTTCATCTAATATCACAATAGAAATAATGTACATTTAAATTTGGGTACATACCTTACACTTTTAACGACTCTCCCAAGTATTGTATATAACTTGAGCCGAATTTTTGGAATCCCTTTGATTTCACATAATTCATCATTCCCAATGATGACCCTTTCACCATGAAGCATTTGTAGGTCTTGAAACCAATGCTTATTAGAAGTTACTTGGAATGAGACACCCAATTTAGAACTCATTTATTAGTGTACATGCAAGAATAATAAGTCATTAACCCATCAACATGCTCACAATCATCAAACACCATTACAGTATATCCAGCTTTGGTCTTCTAATAGTTGTTTCTTTTTCCCTTCTTTGTGCCATTCCACTGATATGCCATTTCTACTTGCATACTCAACAAATTATTTTCAAACCCGTGTCATATTTTTTTTACTTTGATTGGGAGTTTTCAATATTCTCACTTGAATCTCTATTTCCCTCACCACCCCTCACACTGAGTTCATTTTATCCACAATCATCATTTAAAACACACTTTTTTTGAATATCTTTGGAGTTTAAAGAGCTCTTTACTTCGAGCATCATAAAAGAGTCTTTCATGTAGATTATGGTGTGCATACATTGTTCATACGCATTCGACAGATAATTTAGAAGGATGATTACTTGGTCCTCCACCTCCACTTCCAGACCAATTGCAATCAAGTCGAGTACTAGCAAGTTCTTCAGTTATAATTTGTTTGCCAAAGATTTCTTTATGTAAATCACTTACATTCATTTTCATACCCACATTGTCGTAAGATCTTTATGTACTTCTCGTAGCACTGCTTTTCTCAAGCTCAATATGAGGGCATTATAAGATATAGACAATACCATGACATCAACAAGTATACATTTCTCATTGATAGCAACAATCAATCTTGTATGTACTATGTAAGGTTTAAACTTAATTCTCCACATATTAAAAAAATTAGATTTGTTAAATCTTTCTAGGCTAAGTTTCATTGAACTTATCTCTCGGGGCTTCCTGGTTTCCAGCTTATATATCAGCGGTCGATAGTGTTTCTCCACGCTCAACGCACCATTTTTTGGAGAAACTACTACTTTTTTGCCTAGATAACAATCGATATAAGATTAAAGGAACCTATATTTTAACGTGGTTCAGATTGACCCACCATTTTGGCACATATTTATGAAAAAATGAAAATCCTTTTTTTGATATATTGTAAAAAATGACAGTATATTTTACAAAAAATGCATGAACTTCCATGATAATTTTCATATTATGGGCATGTTTACATAACATGCGCGAAATTTCTTATCTTTTTTGTGCACGTCGTACGAAGTTTTTTGTACATGCAAAAACATTTCTCATAATATGCTAACAACATACTACATGCAACCATATTTAATATTTTATAGAAATATAGATCAAATAACTACTAACACTTAACAACATAAAAATCAAACAAAAAACAACTTAAAAGTAAATAAAATAAGATTTTGGATTTTCTCAAATGGAAGAACTTCAATAAGTAACAAGTGAATAAATGATTACTCATATATATATAATGATCCAAATTCATACACTAACAAAGATATGCAATCAACTTTGCAGGTAAAAAGGGTTTCAAAAATGGTTTTCTAGATGGTTCGAGGAATAACATGATTGAGAAGAGAAAATAGTGAGACTTAACACTAGAAAAATAGATGTGCCCATCATATAGACATGAACTATTAGGTTCTTTGAAGAGCTGAGCTATAAATAATTTTGTTTTTATTATTTTTCTCACCCAGTTTTTTTGAAAAACATTATCACCACTAGGAAAAACTATTTTACCCTTAGTTTTTAAACTAATTCTATGGACTGTCACTCACCAACATTTTAATTCCAAATACCTTAAATCTCCTAAACAAACCATACATTTTAAAACCCTATAGTAAGCTCTAACTAAAATCCCAAACTAATTACCTTCATTGTAAATACAATTCAACACATAAATATCGATGTATAAAAGATAAAAAAAATGAATCGTAAAGAAAGATTTATAGGAAAGTTGGCATCCAATGTGATATGATTAATTAGAAATATTTCGTACGAATGCAATGAATTTTCTCCATATGCATTAGTTGTATCTCTAAATGTCTTCTTGAAAGAGTAGAATCCAAGAATAATTTATGGAACTAATCTTCTAAAGTTTCAACAGTATGATATATATAGAGAGAAAATGAGTTAGAGCAAAGAAGAAGATGACAGTCACTGTAGTGGTGATATCCTTGTATTTTACTAAAATTTTAATATTTTTTAAATAAGATTATGAATTAAGGTGCTTAGGTTCTTTTGACTATATCTTCTCTAAATTAAAATATCATGGTTTATATTCATTATCTTTTTAATAAACCACCAGCCTCAACTGATAGAATCCAATGAGCTCGTGCATGTAGGGGACCACGACAATATTAGACTCGAAGAACCTAATATTATAGTATTGGATTAAAGAGAGTCTTCATCTAAATTCATATTACCATAACTATTATACATACTATAAGTATCCATGATACTCGTAATACTACTCGATGGTCGAATTATATAAATATTGGTTACATTTAAATAATTTGGGTGTAATTACAACATGTTGGATACTCTACATTTACATGGATAATATATTGTAATATGAGACATCATTACAATTCCCACTGGGCCATTTTGTGTATTAAATATCTCCACTTAAGTGTGCAATAGATAGTGTTGTTGTATATGTAACCTAAATTGTCTTATAACAGATGTTAGTCAAGAAAAAACTAGAAAATGTGTCTCACTTAAAGTACAACGGCTTCCAAAATAATCTTGTTCCTAACTAAAACCTAAACAAACATTGACTTCCCATTTAGTACAACATGGGATCCGTACATATTGATTTTAGACTTGTCTGAATTGAGAATAGTAAATTTAAAAAAAATATAAAATTAAATTAAATATGTTATTGCTTGACTGAATCGTACACAAACTAAAATTGAGTACAATAATAAAAATATGAAATTATATTTAAGGCAAATTAAAAATAGATACACACTAAATATGAATATCTTTCTGGACTAAGAACGCCCACATGGATGTTATGTTCCCAAAACACTTTGTGCATTGGACATTTAGTAAGGTAAGATGAAAAGAAAGTTTAATATTCTTATTTTCCTCTAATCTTAACTAAAATATATTATAAAATTTGTTCGTATTGGCTCTATCTAATTTCATATTCTTATAAAATATATAGATATAAATTACATAATTTGATTGAGCATCCACTAAACCTATCATGATACATAAATGATCTCCTTAATTGTCTCAATTTCTTTATATCTACATGTAATGATTTATTTTTCTAGACATTTGAAGACCTGTGTCCTATTGTACAATGGTCCCTCCATAGAATACTTAAGTACATACTTAGGATTTTGTCATAAATACTACATAAGTTTCAATTGCTGAAATATTATGAAATCTTTTGCATCTCTTAAATTTCCAAATAAATATTAGGATATTGACCAAGAGAACTCATCTTATTAAATCTCAAGATAATCTATACGATTTTTGTTTTAAACATCATAACATTACTACATGTTTTTAGTGTATATTTTTTAGTAAACCTATAAAGCATCAAGGCGATCCTGATGAGTTTAAGCTCCAAACACATAACCCATCACCCTAAAATTTTATATTGAATTAATTCAACATCAATTGCATCGTAGCATTAACTAGTTCCTATAACTTATGGAAATAAATATGTCATCGGCATACATCACTAGATTTAGATCCACCCTCACTAACTTGTGAAGTTCATTACACTATACTTAATTTATTTCAAACTAAAAGAGACTATAAATTTCATGTATCATAATATTATTGATGAAACGCTCGCTTGATATCATAAATGAGTTTCTTAATGCTATAAACCGTTGACTTCGAATAAACACATTGAGGTGTACTATATATCGAGTTTTCTCTATATCACCATTTATAAAAGCATGATCTTCACATTTATTGAGAAAAAAAGTTAATATTGACCTACGTATATGATTATTTTGAAAGACTTCTACATTTGACTTAAATAAAGGTTAACTTAAAGTGTAATATTTTCTTATTGAGTGAAACTTGTTTGATATATGACCTTATGTACATATTATCATGTTATCCTTCGAGTGAAATATGATTTTAATATGAATATACAACCAAATAGTCTATTTATTTAGATGACAAATGAGAACTCCAACTAAATTATTTTGCATCAATTTTCATACTTGTTATAATAATTCAACATTAAGAGTTAGAATTATGTGTGATGTTATGGAAGCTTAAAGTGAATTCTTAATATATATCTCAATAATCTCCATATATTATGATATTACATAAGCTGAAACTAAGTTCTTATGTTGCATCATAAAGAATTGTAATATTCTTGTAATTTTTTTTTATTTTATTAGAAAAATCAAAGTAAATTATTTGGTTACATCTTAAATAATATTAATTCTCTTTTAGAATGTTTTGTTGAAATACTCTATATAAAATGAATATATAATATTTTATTCTTTATATTTGTGGATCTTGACTTTTGTTTGCATAACGCTTTGAGGATGTTGACTTATTTTTTCATGAACAACTATCATATACTCTTAAGTAAGGAATTGAAATTGATTTATTGAAAAAATAAGCATTCGCGTGGTTGGGAGAATTATTGGTAATAAAATACCAAATATTTATTATTTGAATCTGAATGAGCCAACTCATTTATGATTCTCCCCCGTATTTGAATATTCTCAAAAGTATTGTATTATCTCAAATATAAATTAGTTGTGAGATCCTAAACTAAACTTTTACAAAATAGACCGAATGTTAAATTAAATAACTATTACTAATCATACTTTAGTTTTTTTGTTTATACATGATAGTTTTTCTTTCATTGGTTATACAAATATATTTTCTTAATAAGGCTTTTATACTCATTAATTAATAAAAACTTAATCATGAAAGTGTTTACTAAATCGTCATACTTTTTTTTATTATCAAGCACGGAGGTCACATATGGCACTCTTAATTCCTTTCCCAAGCCATTAACTTAATTTAGTATTAAAATACTTGAAATTGTCAATAAATTTAATTATAGTCAAATATTTACATGACTTTGGCAAAATATATTTGTGAATACTATGCATATTTAAGTTTTACAGCTAACATATTAAATTGTTCTTAGGTTTATATTTCTTTGTTTGCATCTAATTTCATTTTTAAACATACATAATAGTCAAGAGGGTTTCAATAACCTCGAGCAACTAACTTACCGAATTTCTTTTAAAAAATATGACCCAAATTCTTATGAAAAATGTATATTTATTTCGCCCAATATTTGTATTTATTTATATACTTAATACATTAATATTCATAATATCATTACAAACAGTAATTATATATATATATATATTCTAAAAAAATTCTATACACGAATAAACATTTTTTAAAGATGTTATATCATAACTTAGTTTTTGGTAATTTTGTATATCTTTTGAAATGAAGAAAAAGTATGATAGTTGTATGAATCACCTCATATCCTCCAAATAAATGAATTTCAAGAAATAACTAACACGTTTGTGTACATAAAAATAATATTTATGTGAATTTTGAAAATGAAAACTATTAAGGAAACTTCTCAAGTAGGAACTGCACAAAACACTATAGTTTTCTCACCCATATAGAGATGGAAGATCAGCGGAAACTCAAACTAAGGTTTGGTAAATTAGTTTGCCTAGGCTTCCATACTAAAGCTTTGACATTATAGTTCACGTAACAAATTTACTTTTCTCAGTAAGAATGAACTGAAAAATAAAATAAAATCAATGCATGCTTTACGCGGTTCAGACTATGGAGCAATTTTACATCTAGAGGTGAACAAATCTAATTTTATTTGGAAGAAACAATTACAGCGAATTTCATACAAAATAAATACAAGAGAATATATATATTTATGAAACTTCTCAAAATAAAGTATAAAGTTGTTGTAACATCTTACAACCTTCAAATTTGTTTGTAGTGTTTTTAAGTGATTTGCCTTAATAATTCATCAACTTTATAATCACCTAAATCCTTCGGACCTTCTTTATAAAAGATTTTTTTTCTTCTATAAAACTATAATTTTTTACTTAAATTTCAAGATTTAGAGTATAACTTTACATATGAACACATCGTCTGTGTATATAGGATACAAAAGAGTGTAGGTTAGAACAAACATATATTAGGCTTATAATAGCAATCCAAGACAGTTACAAAAGATCTAAATCAACAATTTTAATCAACTTGTACAATAGGTTGTTATACAATATGACCTATATTCCAGATCAATGGTTATGATCTAATAGTACATCCAACTTAGATATAAAAAAATACATTGACACATCAATTATTCTTCATTTAAAACCTTTCCAATATACGAAATGATCCCATATTATTTTTTAGACGAGAGCCAGTACTAGCCTTGCCAAGATAAATTAAGTGATTTTTAGCTATTCTCTTCTCCTAATATGGATACTTGTCTCATGCCATCTCGAGACTAGTCATTAGTCTAAATAAATCAACTTTTGAATACATTGATTCCTCTTGAATATCCATTTACATCCAACAAACTTCTGACCATTCGTACTGCTATACAAGTACTTTGAGATGTGATTGACTACTAAGTTTTTTATATTTTCATCCTCGATATTGTAGCCACTTTTGTATTTAGTTTTTGGTTTCGAAAGAAAAATACCAGTTTGGTTATGTTTTTTTTCTCAAAGGAGTAGAAATATAGTTGAAATTTAGATGATTTTTTACGTAATGGGTTTCATATTGACAATAATACGTGTATTTTGTTAAAGTATAAGATTTTACTATTTGTTATATGTTTTATGATTTCAGTATACACAATGGCATTATGGAAACTCTACTTTTTACAATATCACTACCATATTTGGTGCCTCTTATGACATACTTATTGGTAGTGCTTTTATGTTGTGTTTGAACTTGAATGGTATGTACGTATATGTTTATTCTCTTTATATATAAATAATTCTAAGGGGTTATTTTTTATTTATAGGAGAATCATTTATGACAATTATGTTTGATCTATACAACTAACTTGTTGCTTACATTCTATTGTAGTACGAGTGTTTTGGGTTGTGAGTGACTACTAAGATTTCTTTTTTATCCCTATTGATGTGTCCAACTTTGTATTTTTTATCTCCTCTAGAGAGAGGAACCAATATGGTTCAATTTTCTCTGCATGCATATGTATAACTTGAATCTGGATTTGATCTAGAAATATTGTTAAGGCCGATCGTTTTAAATTTATGAACTTTATGTTGGAAGGATTTGAAGGAAAAACTATTAAAAAATAATTTCCGAAGATATAAAAAAGAGATAAATAAATTGAGTTTATGAAACTTGAATAAAAATCAAAACAAATTTGAAATACCATTTTATTATACACCTTATATGATCATTTCTCTATAACGATAAGTTAAAAGCTTTTTATAAGGACTAATTGCATTTATAAGAATATTGATATTAGTGGGACAAAGGAAAAAATATGAAGAAGTTATAAAAAATATCTAGGCAATCAAAGAAGATAATAAAGGATATTAAAAAGAAAATAATACTAATACTAAAGGAAAAAATAATCCATACCACTTATGTAACCTATAACAATGAACAAACTTGAAATAAATAAAGAGATAAATGTAGTTTTTTATGAAAATATTCCTAAAACAGAGATATATCAGACTAGAGGATCATGTTATAATTATGGATCGTTCAATCATCAAATACGTGATGGTAGCATGTGGCAGACATAAGATGTTAATTATTTTAATTGTCATAAATAGAGTCACTATAACACAAACTATCAACAATTGCAAGATGAAAACCCACGACGACCACCAATGCAGCAACAACAACCACCACCACAATCCCGACAACAATAAATATGAAGGGCTTATGCGATAATTGTATAACAATATGGTAGCGAAGGTACACCATAAGTTAATAGTTATTGTACTATATTATTATTTGATATCAGTGTTACACATTCATTTATAACAACCAATCTTGTGTAAAATTTAAGATTAGAACATGCACCTTTAAAAATTCTACTTCGAGTGTTACATGTCTATTAGGATCCATTGTAATAGTTAACAAAGTATGCAATATGTGTATAATTGATATTGAAGAGAACAATTGGATGTTGACATTCCAAGTCTTGTTTTGACGTTATTTTTGAACTTGTCTCGCAAATCATTATATTGGTCATGCTTGAAGAAAAATAACTTTCGTTTTGTTTTAATCGAAAACAAGATTTGTTCGTCAGTTGTTTTTAAACTCTCCAACTTTCGATAATATGTAAATTTGAAAACATACTCAAAAATTTACATCAATTACTTATAATCCAATAAAATAGTTTGTTTGATACAAGAATATTTTGGAGAACCACCATGATAAGTAAAAAATATTATAGGAAATTACAAGGCTTTGAACTATATATCATCTCGCGACTATCAATTTTCTATACATATAGTTTATGACTAATAATTGTCTGGTGGAATCCTTAATTATCCAATTGCACCAAAATTACTCCACTACTCGCATGAATTAAGGAGACATGTCATGTGACACCGAAATCCGCATTAAAATTTCTCACAATTATTTCCTCAACTTTAGTATGGACTATATGATATAGTCCATACTAAAGTTAAAATAATATATGTCAACATTTTAACACATAACTTTGGTACCAAATGGAAGTGTTTTGTTAATGAGGTGGATCAAACTAACTTTAGTGTAATTTAGATAAGCACAAGACCTTCACCAGACAAGTTTTAATAAAAAAAACTATATGTATAGAAAGTTGATAATTGAAGGATGATACATGGTTGTAAATCGAATTAAAATCATAAAAGACATTATTTAAATATATAAATTTTAAGCTCTTAAAAATGATATAATGTAACAACCCAATTTTTTAAGATATAATTTTTTTAAATACATTAGATAAAATAGTAAACAAAAGAATTAAAAAAATTAAACTCGACAAATATTTATTTTGACGAATCAATATTTTAAATATTAAAATGTGTTATTAGAATACTTCAATATTATATTAATGTTAATTCAAAAAGAAAAAATTATTAAAAAAACTTAATTTTATTTCTAATATATATATATATATATGTATAATTAAATTAAATTATTTTACATGGATATGGGGTGAAAAAAATATTGTCATATATAAGAATTAATAAAAAAGGTGTTCACGTGATCTGTATAGTAATTAAATTGAAAAAGTGAAAGCAATGATCTATGTTAAGGAAGTTATAGAAGGAATGTTTACCTATCGAATTTTTAAGTGTGGAGTGTGTCAAGAAATCAAGTAGATGGTGAGTACTGAGTAATATGTATATAATTAGGATATTATATCTCGGAGTGTGTTCAGTTTTTTGTAAAATAATTTCTTTTAAGAGATTATATCCCGGAATGTGATCTGTAGTTTATAAGATAGATTTTCTTATATTATGTAACTGGTTGGTGGTAACTACTTGATAAAAAAAGTTTTATATATAGTTTAGAACTGAGACATCTCAATCTACAACATATACCAATTTTTTTATTATATAAATTTTTAGTTCGTTCATAGCCTATAAAAAAACCATTATTTGTGTATGGTTTGATTCATACAATTCATTTTTTTTTTATGTTTTTAATATTTTATATTTTGTTAGAGGTTAAGTCACTTTACCGATTTATCGTGATAATAATCTATATACGAAAAAATGATCTAATTGATTGTACAAGATGAAAAATAAATAAAACAAAGCACACATGACGATATTTAATGTGGTTCAGACTGAATCCACAAACAACAAATACTATTTTATATATAAATAGGTTACCTAAAGACTCTCGAAACACGAATAACTCAATCATTCTATGTAACAAAGGATAACATGATGCAAAAAACCACATCTTTAGTGTTTATCTCTCATGTCACTTATCTCTCAAAAGACTTGGAACTATTTCACACTCCGAGGATATATATTCTCACGCAATTGCCTATGTACAATTACAGCCGCATCACATCACAATCTGTAACATATTGCATATCAATATCTTCTTTTATTTATAGGTTTAAGAAAACCCTAATTTTTCATCGGATGCTCCGTATTAAAATCCCTTAATCAACGACTAAAATAAATCATACTCCATTAATATAGGAAAGCCAATTAACATAGGAGAACTATTAAATACAATATTCCTCTTCATCCTAGTGGTGCTACAATCCAACACACTTCGAATAAGAGAAGTGATTTTGATCAGTTTGCATCAACCACCCTGCTTCGACCAATCTTGCTTCAACTCAACATATATTTTCTTCAATCCAATGACCACTATTCTTCTACAGGTTGTATAAACATTTAGGTCATTGGACGTTTATAAAACTAAGTCAAGTCTCATACATGTAATGATATATCCAACACCCATGCAGTCATTCGCTAATAATTTTGTTGATGAGTTATTTATAGCCTACACCTAACAATATTTCAAATAGTCTTCTAGTAAATTTAGTATTTGTTGCACCCAATGTTTATACTCTATAGAGACAAGCTCACCTAAATGCAAGACATTGATGAGTCCGAATTTAGCATGCTCCCCGAACAAGGGCAGATCGGTCAAGTCTCTTCGAGTACCAGACAGGTTACAGGGACAGGGATCGGACAGGTCATTTGGACCGGACAGATTTCTGTGAACACTATGAACTTAAAGCAGTTCGAACTATGACAAAAGTACTAAAAAACCTAAACACTTCTTGACTAAGCTACTTGCTCTCCTACTTAAGAGCTCATGGGTCTTTGAACATGACCCGGGTCCGTTAAACTTGACCCGAAAGCCCATAAGGGCCCAAACATTACACTATAAATACCCAACCACCCGCATTAACTAGGGGTAATGAGAATTAACTGCGAGGGGTAAAGGAAGAGTATCTCACCCGTGGTAAGCTTTGTTACGAGGTTCGGGGACGATATGTATCATTTGATCCCTAAGAACGCCTCATTACATTCGGGGGTCCATGCAAAAAAATTCGCTTGCCGCAAGACCTGAATAAACGGAGTGCACTTATCAGATGAGCGAGAAATGAATCGATTTAGGGCGGCCAGACGCCCAGTCAGGATCTGTACTTCCTTGATGCTTCGGGGCGGAGTCATATCTGTTAGAGCTCGGAGCTGGACAGGATCTGCTTCAATCCCTTTCTCACTGACGAAGAATCCCAAGAACTTTCCTGATCGGACCCCGAAGGAGCATTTTTCCGGGTTAAGTTTGAGATTTATCCCTCGTAAGTTATCAAAGGTTTCCCTGAGGTCAGCAAGGTGGGCTACATCGGTGCCGCTTTTGACCAATATATCATCGATGTACACCTCCATATTCCTCCCGATCTGACCCTCGAATGTTCTGTTGACTAGTCTTTGGTATGTCGCGCCGACATTCTTTAGCCCGAAGGGCATTACTTTGTAGCAGTATAGGCCCCGGCCTGTGATGAACGTGGTATTTTCCTGGTCCGTAGAGTGTAATTTGATCTGATTGTAACCGGCGTAGGCGTCCATAAATGACAGCAATTTGTTACCCGATGTCGAATCCACCAGCTGGTCGATTCTCGGCATCGGGAAGGGGTCCTTCGGGCACGCTCGGTTAAGGTCGGTAAAATCCACACACATTCTCCATTTTTCGCTTTTCTTTTTTACTAGAACGGGATTAGAAATCCATAACGGGTATCTCGCTTCCTTGATATGACCGATGCTGGTCATCCTCTCAACTTCTCGTAGGATTACGTCTGCTTTTTCGGGGGAAAAAGCCCGACGCTTTTGAGTAATCGGTCTGACGTTTCTGCTGATGGTCAGCTTGTGAACCGCAGAAGATTCCGGTACCCCCGTAACATCTCCTGAGCACCAGGCGAACAAGTCTAGGTTTTCCCGTAGGAGGATCAATAGCTGCTCCCTTAGGGTCGGCAAGAGGCACTCCTCGATCCGCAGAGATTTTCCCGCAGCGAACTGGTGCAGTTCGCATTCTTCGTCTGTAGTCAAAAGGCTTGGGGCTTCCCGGGGGTCATCAACTGGTAGAGATCCTGGGGGGAGCCCCCTTAATTGCTATTCTTGAGCTGGAACCATCTCTTGGTCTTTCTTAGGTGCCAACGCAGCTCGGTTAACATTCCTGTGCTGCTTTCTGGCTGCTCCGGACCACACCCACGTTGTTTCCGACCACGTACTTTAAACATTGATGGATTGTAGAAGTTACCGCATGCATGCGTGATATCCATGACCGGCCAAAAATGGCGTTGTGGGAGTACGGTGCGTCCACCACCACGAATAAAACCGTGACCTCTTTCTTGAAAGGACCGCGGCCTAATTGGACTACGCCCTCGAACTCTCCTATAACGTCGGCTGCTGACCCCATAAACCCGACAATGGTTCGGTCGGATCGCGCAATCACTGGCTGTGTTCTGAATTTGGCAAAAGTAGACGCGAAGATGATATTGGCTGAGCTCCCGGTATCCACCAAGATGCGTCGAACCTCCTCTCCCGCAATGGCTGCCCCGATTACAATGGCATCCTCATGTGGGCCGGCTATATCCCTCATGTCATCGTCGTCGAAGTGCAGAATCAGAGAAGGGACGCTTCTGGTTTGGAAGCAAGTTCTGGTCTCAAACTGAGTGGTTAGGTTGACTATGTGCCTTTTCCTGGATGAGTGTGTAACTCCTGCCATAGAATTTCCCCCGAAGATGGTTAATGATTCAAAAAATTCACAAAGACCTCGTACACTACCGACGCTCTCCTCAGCTTCCTCCTCAATGATCCCGATAATGTTGCGGTTTGCTTCGGGATCAAGGTATTCAATGGAGACATCGAAGTGGTTGGTTACCTCCGAAATGGCCATGGTGGTCTCTAGTTTCGGTACAATTACGACTTCTTTCGAGGCCGTGCCCTGCTGCGCCTTCTTTACATACTCCAATAGGTTTCCGTGCTCTATGAGCATCTGTATTTTTTTCTTCAAGGCGATGCAGTCCTTTGTATCATGCCCAACGTCCTCGTGATAGCGGTAATAGCGGTTATTCCTTTGTTCCCGAGGCGTTGGGATCGGGAAAGGCCTTCGGTATATCCCGCTCTTCTTGGTCTTTTCGTAGATCGATGCTACACACTCCGTGAGGTCCGCGAAGTATGAAGGTCGTGTCCATTTGTTAGACATGGGTCGTGAAGTCGTCTGACCAGCTTGCTTTAGTTTCAGACCGGCTAGGGCCGAAGGTTTGGCTGACACAGGAGGGTTCGGGTGTATCGTGCTGACCGGTTGGGCCGCCCTTGCGTAGTCCGACCGGGTGCCCTGCCTTATTACTACCGACGCTTGGGCACTTTGCTGAATCTGTGCTGCCAACTCAGACGCTTCTGTCTCCTCGATTAATATCTGCTTTTCTATCTGTGCTAGAAGCGCGGAAAATGTGAATGCTTGTTTCTTTGTCAATGCTTGCTTCATTGGCCCCGGAAGCAGAACCAAGCGAAACGCTGTTAGGGCCACGTTCTCTTCGCAGTGATCTAGGTTGGTTTTCGCGTCGATGAATCGCCTAGTGTATTCTATGAGGCTTTCCCCCAGTTTCTGCCTGCAATTCATGATAGTGTCTCCGTTGGCCCGGAAGCTCTTACTTCCCACAAAGTGCTGCCTGAACATTGTCCAGAACGTCCCGAAGTTCTGAATGCAACCCTGCGGTAAACGGTTGTACCACTTAGACGCTCTGTCCTTGAAGGTCATGGAAAAATCTCTACATAGGAGCTTGTCATCGTTGTCGAAACTTAACATGAAGTTTTTGAAAGCCTCCAAATGATTATCCGGGTCCTTTTTCCCGTCGTATTTTTCTAGTTTAGAAATGTCAAATCTCTTCGGGAGTTGTCCCGCTAATATCTCGTCGGACAGTGGGGAGGCCCTCCAATTAACTCCGAGCTCACATGCTGCTCCCCCGAGGCCTTCCGTCCGAACTCCATAGAGTCTCTCAACTCCCGGGCTGATAAACTGGCTACTAGTCCGGTAACCATGGTTCTGACTATTCGATGGTTGCCATGGAACTGGTGGCAAAGCTTCCCGCCCTTCGCGGATGGCGGCATGCATTTCTTCTTTCTCAAAGGATACCGGGGTCTGCTTATCGGTGCTACCCTTCTTATATTTTAGAGGGTCTGCCCGGGGTCCTCGGAGGCGTCGGGAACGATTCTTTTGTGTTCGTTGGACCCTTTCCCGACGCAGATATTCTCTGCCTGACGAATCATCCGAGGGGTAGTCTAACGTCATGCCACAATGGTTCTCCGGGTTCCGCCAAGTCCTAGCAGTTCGCTCGTCGTCGGGGAGAGAGTCTCGGTAATACCTAACGGGTCGGGCTTCGATTCGCGGATCGACGTCATGGCCGGCTGCCTCCCGATCCTCCAATATGGGCTCTTCGCCCTTTCCTTCCCGGACCCTTTTCTCGTCCATTGCCCGCTCTCTTTCTTCTTTTAGCCTGGAAATATCATCAAGGAGTTGTTTTCGGGTCATTATTAAAGTTGACCGCTTGTCCCGACCCCGATCGTGCCATTCCCGACCAGGGGCTCCTTCGCATTCCGATCCCGAGACGGCTCGGACGACTTCTCTACCGACCCTCTCTATCGCAGCTTCGCTGTTCATCCCGCAAAATGTGATTTTCAAAGAGCAAAAGATTCCTTTTCGGTATCACTCGATTCCCACAGACGGCGCCAATGATGAGTCAATAATCGTTTGAGAGAATATTTGGGATCTTGAACCAGATGTGACTAGAGAGAGAAAGTCTAGAGAGATAAAGGGGGTTCTCATAAAATAATATTCAATACCTTTTTGCTAGGCAAGTGGGTCACCTTTTATACTAGAATAAGGTGGACCCGCTTAAGCTCTTAGTGGGCCGTTACTACATATTTAATAAGGCTCCTTAGTTAATTTTACATTTACACATTGGTCCTCGAGGGACTTTTAACACCTTGATAACTACATCAAATATCGTTTATTGCAATTACACCCTTATGACTTATATCGGTAAATTCCGCCCTCATCAATCCTAAGAGACATAAGTCTTTTAGATTATATTAGCCGTCATATTTGGTCTTTTTATATTATAATCAACCTCATTATTTTCATTGTTTTTCTTTAAGACCTTTTCACTTTAATGGTCTTCAAATTCAACACATGTTAGCTTTCTTTTCTTCTCATTTTGTATCGTTTCTCTCACCCTTAGTTTCGTGACCCTCTACTTCATATAAAATAATCTAGATTTCAACTACATTCCTTTGTTTTCATAAAAACATAGAAAACTCATCTTTTTATTTCTTTTAAGATAGAAAAACTTAAATACAAAAATAGATACAAGATAACAAAATTTAAATATTTATACAACATGAGCTTAAAATTACTCATACAACAATAAAATAAAGTCAATAAATTACTCATACAACAATAAAATAAAGTCAATAAATTATGTTTTTTGCATAAAAATATTTATATAAAAATGTAAGTTGTTTGAGCTTAACGATAAAAAAAACTCACACATATTAAAATATTTACGAAATTTTATAAATATTTTTAGAATATCTAATAATAATAATAGTAAATATTATTGCTTGATAGAAGATTTACTTCGTGCACTATTTTAGGATCGACAAACATGAGATTTACAGTATTTACAGAACCACTTTGGGCTTGATTAACCCCATATTGGTTTCCGAATGCTACTCCGGTCGGTTTCTCATCAATTGTCACCTTGATCTCTTGGGTCTCTTGTCCTAGCACGGTCCACATCGTCGTCGGCTTGCCCATGGGCTGGTCCTGTCCTAAGTTTCTTCCATTAGTTAGCTAGTTTTCTACGACCTCTAAAGTAGTTAAATAGTTTCCTTAACCGGTTCCTACATGTTCCCTTTTAGTTTATAATCTTGTCATCACCATTAGTTTGTTTACATCACGATGTTTGAATACGAGAAAGAAGTTCGCACTAACGAAAACAAATGTGTTAAGAGATTTCCTTTCTCAGAGGTAAATCTATGATGATGAAAGTAAACTCGAGAAAGAAGTTTGAACTTTTTTATAATAATTTCCTACGTTCATATTTTAATCACCCCTTACCATCAGTGTTCTACTACAATTTATATTGTTTACATTTGATTTTTTATCTAAGCACTTAATCTCTTTTTGTTACACATTTGAATGTGTTGAAATGTCGTTTGATAATGGTATATTCTGTAATAAATGTGCGGACGTGTTGCTTGATAACTGATAATATAACGACACGTATACTTTATTGTAATTGTTCTAATGTTTATATGCTCTTCTTGTATCCTCATCATGAACCTCGTCTGGTATTACAAATCACCATCGTGTTTTGCATATCGGTCTCTTTCTCGTCATGACCCTCGTCTAATACTGCTCATCACCCTAATCTTTCCACATCGGCTTCTTCATTACATTGGTCTATATTTCCCGTCCAATATTTCTCATCTTAAGTTATTTGTCACCCTTCTTTAGCGGTCTTATATTATCTTATTGGATATCATCTTCCGTATGACCCTCATTATATATTGCTCACCATCTTTGTCTTTAATGAATACGTGTCTTTGTTTGATCGCCTCGTATCACATGTCATTTATCATTTTGTTAGTATTAGCAATAATCTTACATTATACGTTTAAAGAATTTATACTAACTGTAGGATATGGTCTTATGAGTGAGCTCAGAACTATTCATTTTAGCAACTCCAGCTACACTTTCTCTCTTCCATTTCAGGAAACACACTTTCGAACTTTTCTGTAAGAGTCTTTTTTTACAGTTGATATGCTCTTCCTCTTTAACTGTGAGCTTATTGCTGACCTAGTAGTGTTGTGAAAAAGAAAGGCTCCATAACATCATTGTCAATTTTTAAATCATAAGACTCATAAAAAAAACATAGTAAAAACACTTACATCAATAAACAAACGTATTGTCTATTTGAAATCCATTTCATAAAATATAATCCAAATTTCAATTAAATTTCTGTGATTTTAGGAAAAACATAAAAACTCTATATTCTTCTCTTTTTAAAAATAGAAAAAATTAAATACAAAAAATGAAGACGAGATAACAAAATTGCAGTAATCATGCAACAATAAAATAAAATAAATAAATCACGTTTTCGTATAAAAATATAAACTATTTGAACTTAAAAGAAAAAAATACCCGTAAAATTATTTATAAAATTTTATAAATATTTGTATAAATATCTAATAAATAAATAAAACAAATATTCTTGTCAATAGAATTTGGGTGGACTTAAACAAATATTATTTAAAAAATGGCGAGATTATTCTTAGAGTGGTAACATAGATAATATTTTGCTCATTTGGCCGAATTGGTTGAATAAGACATGTTCGTGATAAAAAATTATGAGTTCGAATTCCTTTACATATATTTTTCGGTTGAGTCTGTCTGGTTTACACGTCAGCTTAAGAGTTTACCGTGTGCGCACTCATTGCATTCTGAATAACGGATGCGGGTTGTCTAAAAAAACACATAAATATCACCTAAGATTTTATGAGATAGTTGAATTTATTATATATATATATATATTTCGTATATATCCATTGGAGATGATGGAGTACATACAAATACACGCTTTGGCAAAAAAAAAGGAAAGTTTCCAAATTAGACCTAATCCCAAGACAAGTCAAGGTATACATTTCTAGTGGCTTAACTCCTTAGTTATTATATAAGTAACATGAATACTTTGAGGATATACACACATACACAAAACTAACCTAACAATCACCAAAGCAACCAAGAAAAGAAACAAGTTTTGTCAATCAAAATGGGCTCCCAAAATATTATCAAGTTGATTGCCGCCCTGGTAACGGTGGTTGCTGTGCTAAGTGTGACGGCGGCAGCGGAAGTCGCTCCCGCACCGGCACCGCTAATGGATTGCGGGGATGGCTTGACTACCTGCCTTCCCTTTTTAAACACAACCACAAAACCATCGGCAGCATGTTGCGATGCCATAAAGAATTTAGTGGAGGACGAGGCTTGTTTGTGTCATATTTTGTCCCCTACTGAGCTTGCTGCCAATGAAATCACCGAAGAACAAGCTCTGAGTCTCCCTGCTCGTTGCTAGCACGTGCGGAGGTACGTACATTCTATCATTACTATTAATTTATTCATTCATTTATCAAGATTGAATACTTTTGTTTGGTTTTCTAATGTATCACTCTATTTTTATTATTATTTTCATCGGACAGCGGGACCACAAGCCTCACCACCGCATGCATCTCCAGGTGACGATCCCTCCTTCTTCTTCTTGCTGCAGTTTAAATCATTCTATTTCTTATGTTTCACCGTTTAATATATTGTTGTTCTTATCTTTTAATTTTTATATTTTCGATAAGATACTCATTGATAGTCAGAAGCTAGAAGCTGAATTCGGATTATTTAAACACATAGTATAGTAAAGTATAGCTTTAGTTTCGTTCCTAATTAATGGTATAAACATTTTGATGAACAGAAGAAGAATGAAGGAGGACCGATTACGATGGTAGCAAACTCATCAGTTTACTTATTATGCATTATGCATTGAACAATACATCGTCACTCGACTATCGTCTTTTGGCAGCAGATAGCGTCTTGACTTTCAAATATCCGTCGACAGTTCTTGTACGATTGTGTTTGGATAAAGTATGTCACCATAATACCTGTCACCATAATTCCCGGATTTTTGTATCACAAATAGTCCATTGAGTTTAGGTCAAATCCAAAATGTAGAATATTACGTATAACTAAACTCAATGGACTAGTGATGATACAAAAATTTGGGGACTATGGTGACAGGTGACCGCCTCTGTCACCAAACGCGATAGTCGGGTGACTATAAACTGTTCAAAGCCTTAGTTATTATCTAGTTATTATCTAGGGCTCGACTCTTTTTTTCTATTGTTTTAATTTGTTTTTTTTTATTGATCATTTGTTTTTGAACTGTGTCATTCATGTTCTAGTGTATAGATTGTATATGTTTTCATATTTATATTATTGTTTAATATTTTATATTACTTTGTTTTTTTTATTATTTCGCAATACTACAAATTTTAAACCTTCGTTATTTAATTTATTAAGTGACAATTTTAGATTTTAAAAATGAAGTTTTAATTTAATTTCAGGTTTAAGCCATAATGCTAAACTTAAAGTTACAAATATTTTACAAATGAAAAGTTTAATATTAAAATTAGTTTTAAAACCCCAACATCAAATATTTGGCATATTAAACTTTATTCAAAAGGATATTTTAATTTCGATCAATATGCCTGAAGATAGTTTAGGTATATCCATAATAGATAGTCCGTATTAAGAAAAATATGAAAAAGTGTTATTACCAACCATTGTAGTTAAAAATAAAATTATCAATAACCATCCAAAATAAAGAAGGTTTTTCATCTACCAATATAATGAAATTTCGCATCTAGCAAAATAAAAAATGTACCGCATCTAGCTAAATAAAGAAGGTTTCACATCTAGCAAAACAAATAAGGTTTCACATCTATCTTAACAAATAAAGTTTCGCATCTTCTTCGTTAAACCTCTATAAATTTTAAAAATTTAAAAGTCTGTATCTTTTAAACAGTAACTCGGAAAAAAAAAATTCAAAAATATAGTTGGTTGTGGCTTTTTGAGACGAACAAAACTAGTACCACTTATGATATGTTTTGAATATTTTTTTAAAAAAACAAATAACCAGTAGAAAAACAGTACATAGGTTTCGCATCTACCTGTTACTATGTTTCGCATCTACTATACAAAAAAACAATAACATTTCTCATCTACCAATACATACAAATACAACACGTGTTGCATCTCCTTTCTCAGAAACCCATAGCCGTTTTACTCGAACAAAAATTTCACGAACACAAAAAACAAACTAAAAATCAACGAAAACCTAACTCGAATACAGGAAATAAACTACATTAACAATATAATACCATATGATAAAGAAAATAGATCTCGAGTTAAGATTCAAATCTAGAAGTTGTTGATCCAAATCTATAAAAAAAAATTAAAATTCTAAATAAAGAATGTAGTTTGCTACAAAAATAAAATCTAAAATTGAGAAAAGAAAATATTGCAATTACATGAGCATTGTACAGTCTTGGAAATTGAAAAGAAGGAATCAGAAAATATTGTTTCACGTCGAGAGAGAAAAAAAAGAAAAAAAAGTGAAGTATGGATCGAATTTTTTTAATATAAATGAGCATGGATATTTAGAGTATTATTGGATCTTCAATTATAAATATTTAACTAAAACGAGTCTTTCTCGGAGAATCGTGAAAATATAGGTTTTAGATCGATAATAGTTAGGATTTTGGGTCTTAAATAATACTTTACTCTTAATTTTTTATAAGTTTGATTAAAAATTGTGGAATTATAATTTTAAACCAAGGCGAAATCTTAAATTTTATTTTGTATTAATCATTGTGGACATATATTTTCAACCAGTTTTTTTTTACTTGCTTAAAAGCAGCCTTCCAGAAGTATCTACCATAAACGAAGAAGTGATCCACTAACTACACTCCAGAAAAATGTATGAATTACAATAAATAACATTAGTAGGGATTGTTGGTCTGAGCCGGCCCAAACCGCTCTGATCCGGCTTGACCTTGTCGGGTTTTGTCCGGTGTGAACATATAATGAGACGGGTACGGATATAATAATCATGGTCCATATGTGGGTTAGGACGGATATGAATGTTTAGTTCGTCCAACCCGACCCGCGAAAATATAAAAAATATATATATATAAAATGTAAATAATAATAATAATATATAAAAAAGTTACGGATTACAAACGAGTTATTTCCAATAATATATAAATTTGGTTTTTTAATAATTACTAATTAGATTCTTATGCTAAATAATGTTTTCATTAATATATTTACTAATTCAATTCTCTTACCAAATTTCCAATGGTATCGAAATTTTTATAGTTATTTATTTCATTTTAATATAAATTTCCAATAGTATTTATTATTTAACATCAAATCATGTTTTAAATTGTTGTTTTTGTTAAAGATTTATATTTTTTTATTTGAATAATATAAAATTGTTTACTTATTTATTTGTTTTGATTTAAAAATTATGCATTTTATTTTTTGTTTAAATTAAAAAATAAAGTCAAGTTTGAGATGGATTAGGATGGGGTTGCACCCGGTCGAATAATCCAAATAATAAAAATAGTGTTTCCATGTAGGGTTAGGCGGACCCACAGATTCGTACGTGTCAGGCTCGGACTTGAAAATGTTAAACTCGCAGCGGACCAGGCCGGGTCAGGGTTGAAGTAAAAAAAAGACGGGTCGGAGCGGGTCAGCCTAAGTCTGGTATGAACTTGACCCATTGTCATCCCTAAACATGAGTAAACAAAACAAACAACATATTATAGAGTAAACAAAACAAACAACATATTATAGAGTAAACAAAAAATATTACAAAAGCCATAATATGAGAAAACAAAGTGAAAATAGTCGGAACCTGCAAATCCTATCCGGATGGTTATGGATAGATAAATCCTAAAAAACTCAATATATATTTTTTTTAGTAAAAGAGATACAAAATCTAGTTTAAACATCATACAATTAATTAATTAGTATGAGGTAACATGTAGATAATTTTGTTATCTAACAAATCCATCAGATTTAAATATTAATGTTCTTTCACCCAAATCCAATTAGAATTAAATATATCATACTTGATAGAAGGGTACAAACACTTTCATTTTCTACAAAGTCACAAAATCAGTTAATCACTTTTTTGTTAGCTAGAGCCTTTAGCTGTAAACAAAACAAAATTGTTAAGACTCAATATTTAAAATTTTAAATATCTTAAAATGTTTACATTGAAGAAAAATTCTCCATCTTGTTGTTATGAGATTTTGAATAAAACAATGAAAAGAATCCAAAGCATCAAAATCAAATATAAAAAGAAAAGAGCGAAGAGCAAAATCGATACACAAAATCTATAACTATAACTATATGAAGACTTGTGTTCGAAAAAATTGAAAGTTTGAAAACCTTACCAATTAAATAAAGAGACAAACAATATCATTACCATTTAAAGCGAAAACTAAAATTTGACATGACCATGAAAACAAAAGATAGAAGAAAAATTTGGTTCAATTAGACGCGAATGATTAAAAAGATTAATATAGGTGACGGAACGATGTACCTATCAAATGAATAGGTGCTGAATCGTACATGTCAAATAAATAAATGTTGAACTAAACATTGATGTACAACCATTTATGTATACCATAACCTCCTATTTTGTTTTTTCCGGTTTAATAAGATTATTTATAATATAATAAGTGTTGAACCCCACCTATGAAATGAAATATACGGGTTGTATACAAATGGATTTCTTAATTACAGGTTTTAATAGCCCATAAATAATAATTTCTATTTATGTCCAAAAGTAATTTATCTATTTAATATTGGATATAACATCATAAAAGGATGGATTCAATATTTATAAACACACATTGAATCAATCTATTACTTTAAGTTATATATTATAGAATTCTTTTATCAATTTTCTTTTCCACTCAAGAATTAATAAAGTTTTTAGTAAGAACTTACTCTAATACCATGTATAAGTTCTTGGATGTTGAAGAATTAAAATGGAGAGAAGACGAAGAGAGAAGAAAGATTTTATTAAATTTTGTGTTGGTATACATTTTGTTACAGGATTAGGTCTAATATAGGATAGACTAACCATCAAGTAATTAACTATGTAATCCAACCTACTAACTAATATCTAACTAACAACTCAACAAATGTAATATATAGATGAGTCATGTTTATCTTTTATTGTACTTTTTACTCGTTTTTTTTAATCAATACTTGTTTATCCCTTCCTCAATTCGTTTGCGGATTAATCATGATTCATATATATATTAATTGAAATTATTATTTTGGTTTTAAAGTCGAATAAAATTTAGTTTAGAATATTTGACCTAAAATACTATTTTTTATTGATCCTTTGCTTTTGGATGGTGTCATCCGTGTTCTATTATATCAATTGTATATGTTTTCATATTTATATTCTTGTTTAATATTATTTTTATATTACTATATAATTTTTTTCTTTTATTATTTAGCTATACTACAAACTTTCAACCTTCATCATTTTAATTTCTTTAAAATTGTATGTCCACATTAGTATCAATATCACTAACATGTAAAAAAATTGGCATCAGTCACAATGCTGGCCAATACTGGCACCGGTCACAAACATGTAAAATATGTTTACAGTAGTACACTAGTATCAAACATCAAGCACAAACATGTAAATATTCACATCACATCTAAATATTATAACTTAATTAACCTTCTATAATGTATATGGTAAGATACCGGTTAAAGACGCACACCATTATTTTTTAAGATGATGGGTTGATAAAGTCGGACGTACCCTTGCCAGAGTCGCCCCTCTTAATGTATTAAAGCTTCAATTGTTTTGCTACCGATAACATCTCACTAGTTTTGTTAAACTTCACAACATAATAAAAACTAATCAAATTCCAAATAAAAACGTATCATAAACTAAAATAAACTATAAACACTTATGAATCGGCTAACAAATCTTAAATAGCTATTTGATCCACAAACATGAGTCATCAGTCCTACAATAAGTGTTTTGCGATTTTTCGAGTCAATTTCTGAATGCAACAATTGCTTATAACTGCACTTGTATTCAACCAATTGTTTCTATAATGTTGGCATATTGGTTATGAAATAAGGCTGAATACTGATTAACTCAAGAGAAAGATGCTGGAGATTGACATTATTAGTGCACTGCTCTTCATCCTAGCAACAAAGGTCTTGTAACAGCTACTTAGTTGTTCCAAGACAAATTTTTGGACAACATCATGAACTTCTTTGGGTATGGTGTAACATTGTTACAAAAAATATAAACTTCAATTACATAATTCTAAACATAAAATCAAAAAGCATAAATATGTCACACCTAAACCCACGGTTACTCTTTTCAAAAATTTCTCAAAAATCTAACTTGTGAAGCCTAATCTCAAGAGAGATCCGTCTTTGAATGTTTTTCGGCCATAATCTGAACCAAAATCATACAATTATCCACAAATAACTAGTTTTCCAAAAAATAATTCTACTGTAATCCATAAAACTTACATGTTCTCGTAGATTGTCACTTTCTTACGGTCCTCCAAATCAATGTTCTGTATCGGTAGAGCATACCCACGATATTTTGCTTTCTTGACGTCCTCTTTGTCTTCCAAATCAATATTTTCCAACCCCTCACAAATGTTTTCCAACTCCTCTTCAGATTTTCAACTGCTTCATCATTGTGTACCTCGTTAATAATTGGATGAGGTAAAATATCATCCTTAATATCTTGGGAAGAATTTTGAGAAGTTTGAAGTGGGGAACTATGAATGAATGGTTCATGAGTGGGTTTCGGGTTAAATTTTCTATAGGTTTTAAATAGTGAATGACAGATTGCAGTCTTAGATACCCTCTTTATAACAGACAAGTATGGTGATGATGGTTGTCACTCTCTTGGATTTTCTGTCACTAGCAGACGGTTGATCGTCATATGAACATGAAGAAAGAAGTGTTACTCATTTGGCTCATTTACAATTTGTTATTTTCTTTTACGTGGAACTCTTCTCTTTCCATTGGTAAACATTCATCAAACCAAATATGTTAAATCATCTACTATTAATTTTGTTAGAACATCATTGAGTACGACATACATAACATACTATATCTTAAATAAAGTGCATACTATTGTTAGAGCATGTACATTTATAGTTTTACATTTACATGTTAAAGAACACATGTGTGAGAGAGAAAAATATATTGAAGAATATGTTTATAAATAATACTCATTTGTATTTTCTATCTTTTAGAAATATATTTTACAAAACAAATTTGATTTTATTTTCATCTATCTTTTATACAACAAATTTAGTTTAATTTTTATTTATCTTTTAAATAAGAAATTCAATATTACTTTCATGTACTATTTAACATAACTTTTAAATTTGATTTCGTTTTATTTCAATGAATCATTTGTATAAAAAATTTGATTTTATTTCTACTCATTTTCCAAAAAATACCCTTTTGTAAAATTTATTGGATTTTAAATCCATATATGTTTAAAATATTGGATTTGATTTTTTTTATATGGTTATATAGTATTTTTAAAATATCTTGAAAATAATATATTAAAATTTATTGTTATTTTTATAACATAAAAAAATTGCATTTGGTAGCAAAAACTCAAACTTAATACTCGAACAGACTCTAAAGAAGAAAATAAACCGAAATCATAAAACCTAATACTTGAATCAACTGTAAAGAAGAAAAGAAATACAAATTGATATATTGTCTCTTGTGAAGAGACTTAATACTCGAATTACCTTTTTGTGATAGTAGGTATTCGACCGTGGATGTGAAATTTGGGTAGATAATGGCTTGCTGGATGTATATACTTTGGGTTGAGTATTTCGGCGGGCATAGTGTGGTTTTAAGGTGGAGTGTTTTTTTTAGAAATGTCGGGTTTTATGGCTATGGCACTCGAATTTTGGAGGATAAATTAATTTTAGTCGATAATATTAAAGATTTATTCTAAATTGGCCGGTTAATTTGGCCGATTAATATTTACAATGTATAATTAACAATAAATTAGTAAGTATATTATTTTCGGATTAACTAAAATAATAATATATTTTTTAATATTTAAAGCATACAATTAGTTGCTATTACGTGGTAAAATAAATTTGTTTGCAACTAAGTGTTATATCCTTCATATATTACATGGTAAAATAAAATAAAAATTGCAACTAAATTTGAAATTTCGTGTTAATTTTCAACCAAAGTGTATTTAATGGGTCAAAAATAATATGGTTGCAAATTGGATATATATTGATCGTTCAGGAAAATCTCTCTGTATTACATGTCACCGATCATTTTGTTAGTTTCTGGTACAATATTACCTCTTCCGCTTTAAAAAAATGTATACTACTAGTAAGAAATAATTATATCGGTAAGCTCAAAACTGTTAAGTTTAGCAGCTCGAACGGTTAGAATTTCTCCATTGAGTTGGACTGTCACATGTTTTATCGATGTATCGGACTATCGTTAATATTAGTCCAATAAAAGTAATCATACATAAACGAACGGACTAGTAGATAAACTATGTATTCAGAAATAAACAACTTAAGCAAAACGTAAAGTTTTTAGGTTATTTTGTAAAACAAAATAATACCGGGTTATGGTCCCTACGGGTGACAATTTAATAAGGACTGGTCTTCATTAAGTAACTGGCTGGAAGTTACAGACAGTTAAATGGGAAGAACCATTTTCTCACTTCAGTTTTCACAGTTAAATGGGAATAATCATTTTCTCACTTTAGTTGTCTATATAAAGTAGAGTTTCACTTTTAGAAAAATGGCCTTTAAGAAAAACATATTAGTTTTTCCTTTCGAATCAATCATTGGGTTTTGATTGCCATCTCTTAGAAGATCATAACCTAGCAAATGATTCATAGATCATCTGCTGCAAGTTTGGAATCTGAAGATCAAAGAATGTCCACATCCTGTAAATATTTTTCCGCATTATTTGCAGGGTTAATTAACTTCGTGGTTTAATAAGTTAGATAAAAAATCCGAAAAATATTTCTTACAAGTGGTATAAGAGCCACCATGAAATTAAGTTCTTGAATTTTCAAATTATGAAATTATAATCTACGAAACTAAAAACGTTTGTTTATCAACAAAGCATGTTTAGATTTTAGTTTCATATTTTAGAAGGAAAAATTTATAAATATTCAAAATAGTTTAAGCTTATTAAGTCTGCAAATCGTAGTGTATCCTTGACTGGTTAAATTTTATATGAATCGATATGTAAAACTTTTAATAGCATAAGATTTATTGCGGAAAGTCATATATGTATATATATATATATATAATTTGGTAACACTTTAGAGTAAAGAAACGTGCAGAGATTTATAAGTTTCGTAAAACATGCAGAAATAGTAAAATAGGTTCTTTATTTACGCGAAAGTTATGTATAAAAAGTTATATATATTATAACATTTATTTAATTAATTGTGATTATTATTAAAACTACTATATGCACTGTTAGTTTAATTCGTTAAATTTTATTAGTACGTGCATACATTTTTATACACTTTTATGCACGTGTAAATATTGTTGTTGAATTAAAATGCGATAATGCGTTGAATAACCTGAGTATTAAACAGTTATCCCTTGTATAACGTGCGTATATTAAGTTGACTTATTAAGAAATGGTGGTTCCACTGATTACGTAAAAATATTAAGAAGGGTGGTTTGATAATTACGTGCATCTTTTTCAGGTAGTTATAATTACGGACCATTTTTTTAAATATATTTATATAAACCGAACCGAAAAAAAAAGTGAAATTAATTTTCACTTGAAATGTGCAGCAGTTACAATAAATGTGTCGAGTTGCAGGTCTTTCGGGTTACTGCTTATGCAGGTCTAACTGGTAAATAGGTCTATCGGGTTGCAGGTGTGTGGGATTGTAGGTATAACGGGCCAGATTCGCAGGTTATCCAACAGAAGACCCATTTAAGGCTTATCAAGTAGTTTATAATATTATTTAAAATTATTTTATATGTGTTAATTAAGTGGAATTTTAATAATTGAGATATATACAATATAAATGAACTAATTGTGTTATTTATTGTATTTTAATTTAAATATTATATTATTTTAATCGAAATTCTATAATCAAGGCAATTATATCGTAAAAAATATAATTGTAATATGATTTTGATATTGTTTGATTACAGTTAGATATTTAAGATATTTTATTTAATATTAGGTAGATATTAAATAAAATATACACATCTAATTGTATTTTGATTATAAATTATTATATTATTGAAAATATTTTTACGATTATAAAATTAATAATTTGATTATCTTAAACAAGATATCGTAAACAAGATATCGTAAACAATATTCTAAATATTCAATATTTGAAGTATAAATGCAAAGTTGTTAGAATTGTATAAGTATATGCATAAACATAAATTACTTGTAAATAACAAAATAAAAATTGAAATTGAAAGAGACCATAATAACATTTAATAAAAAATAGAAGCAAAACAAACAATTCAGTTTTTAAATTGCTGATGTAATCCTTCCGGGCCATTTAGACAAGAGTTTGGATGGTGCGAATCGGTCCGTTACCGATCTGGATGGCCCAGACTTTTTTTTCTGAATTTTTTAATTTTTTTATTGGGTCTCCCCTATAAATAGAGGAGACCCCAACTCCAAACTCTCTAAATCTACTCCACATTCCTTTAAATCTCTCTACTAGTTATAGAAATTCTATAAAACTCAACTTTTTTATTTTACATATTGTAGTTCTACTTTCGTAATAGTTCGATTTTTTTCCCGCAAATTGTTTCTATTTGATAAAACATTTAAATAACGTTGGGATAACATTATAATAGCTCAATTAAGAGCTTCATATAATTTATCAAGTTATTTACTTGTTCTAGTTATTTATATTAGTTCTTTTATTTTTAATTTTATTAGTTGTTATTCGTCTAAATTTAGTTTTTATGATTTGCAATATTAGTGTATTTTATTGCATATTTAAAAAATGTTGTTTTAAGTTTTACGATGCCTCTAAAACGTAGAAATGCTAATGCTCACCCACCCACTAATGTGAATCTCAATACCGATGATGATTTTCCTAGAGACTCCCCTCACATTGACGCACTCTCCTCCCACGAAAGTGGTGGTGGAAGTACTAGTGGTGGGTCGAGGTCTCGTAAGAAAACATCTTGGATTTGGATACACTTTAGTGTATCACATGATAGTTTATCCACTATTTGTGAAATGTGCAATAAAAGTTATCTTTATATAGGATTAAACCGAAATATGGGCACTAACACTATGGTAAAACATTCAAAAAAACATCAAATATATGTCATCAAATTGTAATAATAAAATGACAACCATATGACTTGTAATATCTTATCATCATAAAATATGATTTTGGTTTAAAAATTAATAACAACACTACTACTATTTATAACCAATTAATAATAATAATATTCAAAATGTAATATTAAAATTATGACCATAAAATTTGTAATATTTTAACACGATAAAATATGGTTTTGGTTTATAACATAATATCAACACTTCTAGTATTTATAACCAAAATATAATAATAATATTCAAAATGTAATAATAACATAATAACCTTAAAAGTAATATTTAAAATTTTGGTTTATAAAATAATTACAACACATAAAATATTAATAACCAAAACAAATTAAGACTAACCAAAATGTAATAATAAATTTATAATCATATACATTATAAAAATATTTTTTAAATATAACTTAAGATATGATTTTCGTTTATAAAATAATTACAACACTTATAATATTTAAACAGGTCTGGCGGGTTGCAGGTTTGTGGGGTTGCAGTTCTATTGGGTTGCAGGTCTGCCGGGTTACTGCTTGTGCAGGTCTAACAAGTTAACAAGTCTGCCAGGTTGCAGGTATAACGGGCCAGGTTCAGAGGTTCCCATTTAATTTCTGACAGGTCCTCAGTTTTTTCTCGCGGTTCCAACCCCATTTTCCACCCTTACTGCAGAGTAGTAAGTCCATGCCACCCGCATCTGCACGTCATTCGGTATATCGAATGATATTATATTATATATATTAAGAATTAAATTATAATATATAATTAAAATTATATATTATAATATAATAAGCTTAAAGTCTAAATTTAATTCTATTAAATTTAGATGAATAATACAAGATAGTTTGGACATAAAGTGAATAGGTAGTCGTATAGTATTTTTCATAATAATTAACATGTTTTAAGTTGTTCGAACTTGGATAAATAATTAAAGGTCCAATATATCGCCAAAGTGATCCCTATTGGTGAATTAATTATTTTAGATTTTTGATAAGTCTTTGATTGACAAGTATGTAAACTTTAATCGGTCCAAAGAAAGTTTACGGGTTGACATAGTTAATCTAAGACACGAGATAATTATTTGTGAATTGGTCATTAAGAAAATTGAACTAGGAAAATCGGGGCAAAGGAATATTTTCTTAATTAAGTCAATTAGTAGGATCAACATTAATTATGCTCAAACTCATACATATACAAATTAATATGTCTGCCCAAAGGTATCTTATTGGTGTTGTAAGATTATGTTTTATTATGCTATGTTTATTTGTTCAATACTATGGCGATTATATGTTAAGTGGTATTTTTGGCTATTTGTTGTTTGTTGTTTGTTATGTTAGCGAATTCGTATCTCTACAACCTGGGAGGAAAAAAGGCACCCATACTTAATGGGAGAAACTTTGAGCTGTGGAAACAAGATATGTTGTTTCACTTGATGTACCATGATTACGACTTAGCATTAAGGGCCAATGAACCCAAACCTCTGACTGAGGACAGTTCTCCTACGGTGAAGAAAGAGTCAGAGGCTTGGGAAAATTCGAACATGATAAGTCTAGAGATTATGAAGCAAGCAATTCCATTAGCATTCGGTGGTGCAGTTCCAACTGAGATCACCAATGCAAAAATGTTTCCCGAAGAGGTAAGAAATATTTTTCCAAGAATGATAAAGTAGAGATTAAGACACTGCTTATTAAGCTAGCTTCTATGAAATATCGTGGCAAAGGGACTGTTCGTGAGCACATCTTGAAAATGTCAAACATCGCTTCCAAATTGAAAGCACTTAAGATTTACCTTCCGGAAGATATTTTGGTAAGCTTTGCTTTTCACTATTTCCCTCCTCAGTATAAGAACTTCAAAACTTCTGATAATTGTCAGCGAGAGAAATGGACTCTCAATAAGCTCATCGCTCAGGCAGCGCAATAGAAGGAAAAGATGAAGCAAGAACATCCAAAAGTGAAAATGGTGAAAGCTCAGGTGGATAAGGGAATTTAGAGAAAGGATGAAGGTTCAGATGCAAATGCATCCGGTTTATGACAAAAGAAGCATAAGGGTACGTCTGGTAAAGGGTGTTGCTTCCATTGTAAGAAACCGGGGCACTTTAAGAAAGAATGTGAAAAATGGAGGGTTATGATGAAAGCAAAAGTTATTTTCACTTATAGGGCCTGTTCTCAGATCAATTTAGTTTCAGTACCGAGAAATACTTTGTGGGTTGATACAACAGCAACAACTCATGTTTGTATTTCTTTGCAGGGTATGATAAGAAACCAAAGTCTGAGTGATGGTGAAACATTCATCTATACAGTTGATGGCAGTTCGTGTTTAGTTCATTCTATTTATTATTTTCGTTTATTGCTTACCAGTGGACATTTTTTGTATTTAAAAGACGTATTGTATGTACCTTCTTATAGAAAGAACATAATTTCCTTTCCGTTATTGGACAAATTAAGTTATTCCTGTCTATTTGAAAATGAAAGTTTATGTCTTTATTTACATGATAATGTTGTTGGTTCTGGGAAGTTAATATCAAATCATAACTTGTATTTATTGGATACTATAAAGGATCACAAAGAGATAATGAATATAGATGTACCTCGAAAACTAAATTGTAAACTGGAAATTTCAGCAAAAGTTTGGCACAAGCGATTAGGTCACATTCCTAGAAATATAATTGAAAAGCTTGTTTCGAAAGGTTTATTAAGTGAACTGGATATTCTGGAATTCAACGTTTGCGTTGAACGTATAAAAGTAAAACAAACAAAAGTGAAACGATTAGATGTATACTGAGCAAAAGGGGTCTTGGATTTGATACATACAGATATCTGCGGTCCGTTCCCTATAGCAGCATGGAACGGCCAACGATATTTTGTATCTTTTATTGACGACTTTTCACGATATGGGTATCTATATCTTATTCACGAAAAATCAGAGGCCATTGAAAAGCTCTAAGTCTCTAAGACCGAAGTTGAAAAACAACTTGGTAAGGACATTAAGTGCGTCAGATCGGACCGTGGTGGTGAATACTACGGGAGATATGATGGTTCAGGTGAACAACGTCATGTACCGTTTGCAAAGTTCCTAGAAGAGTGTGGGATAGTCCCTCAGTATACGATGTCGGGTTCGTCCAACATGAATGGAGTATCTGAGAGACGAAACCGTACATTGAAGGATATGGTAAGAAGTGTGATTAGTCATTCAACATTACTTATATCTCTCTAGGGAGAAGTAATAAAATGTGCGACCTACCTACTTAATAGAGTTCCTATGAAAGCAACTAATAAGACACCGTATGAACTTATGACTAGGCGTAAACTTAGTTTAAAACATTTACATGTTTGGGGATGTCCAGCTTTCAACGAAGCCTTATAGGCCGAATTGAAAGAAATTAGACTTCAAAATGGTTGATAGTTATTTCATAGGATATCCCGAGCACAGTAGGATTTTAAGTTTTATAATCCTTCCACAAAGAATATATTTGAGACAAGTACAATGAATTTTTTTGAGGATATGGAATTTAGGGGAAGAATTTAGTAACGAACATTCATTTTGAGGAAGAATCATAAGAGATTCATGAAGGTTTTAACAATGATACTATAGTGTCTGACGATGATATGGTAATTAGAAAGCCAATCATCACTTTAGATTCGTTAGAACATATAGATGCTCAAGATGATGTTAATCTTCCTCATATGGATGTTGTTCCAATGGAGAAAAATAAAGTCATTCAAGAAGAACAAACTCTACCTCCTCAATAAGTTCAAGTGCAAAATGACGAAACTATGCCTTTGCGTAGATCTACTAGAGAAAAAAAGAACGCTATATCTTCAGACTATATAATGTATCTTCAAGAGCATGAAGAATTTTATGGTTCAACAGAAAACGATCCTTTACGTGTTCTTGAAGCCATGAAAAGTTCTGATTCTCAGTTGTGGATTAAAGCAATGAACAAAGAGTTTAAATCAATGCAAGATAAGGCGATATGGGAGTTTGTTCCATTACCTGAAGGAAAGAAGTCGATTGGTATGGGATTCTTTTTGGAAAATTATAGAATTAGTTGCACACTTCGACCTTGAGCTCCATGAAATGGATGTAAAGACCACTTTTCTTAATGGAGATATTGAGGAAATGATCTATATTTTGCAACCTGAGAAGTTTGTCTCCGGTGATCCAAAGTCGACGCTATGCAAAACTAAAGAAATCTATTTATGGTGTCAAGCAAGCGTCTCGACAGTGGTATCACAAATTCCTTGAAGTTATTGTCTCATTTGGTTTCGAGATAAATTACGTGGAGGATTGTATGTATCAAAAGTTCAGTGGGAGTAAATTCATATTTCTAGTGTTGTATGTTGATGACATATTATTGGCCACTAACGATAAATAATTGTTACATACGACCAATAAATTTCTTTCGGACAAATTTGATATGAAATATCTTGGTGATGCATCTTTTTGGAAAATTATAGAATTAGTTGCACACTTCGACCTTGAGTTCCATGAAATGGATGTAAAGACCACTTTTCTTAATGGAGATATTGATGAAATGATCTATATTTTGCAACCTGAGAAGTTTGTCTCCGGTGATCCAAAGTCGACGCTATGCAAAACTAAAGAAATCTATTTATGGTGTCAAGCAAGCGTCTCGACAGTGGTATCACAAATTCCTTGAAGTTATTGTCTCATTTGGTTTCGAGATAAATGACGTGGAGGATTGTATGTATCAAAAGTTCAGTGGGAGTAAATTCATATTTCTAGTGTTGTATGTTGATGACATATTATTGGCCACTAACGATAAATAATTGTTACATACGACCAATAAATTTCTTTCGGACAAATTTGATATGAAATATCTTGGTGATGCATCATTTGTGTTAGGAATTCAAATTCATAGGAATCGATGCCATGGAATTTTAAGTTTATCACAAAAGGCGTGTATTGAAAGTATGTTACAACGTTACGGGATGGCTAACAATAAAGAAAAGGAAACCCCTATATCAAAAGGTGAAAATTTTAGCCTTAAGCAATGCTGAAAGACAAAACTTGAGATTAAGGAAATGCAAAAGGTTCCATATGCTTCAACTATTGGAAGTCTGATGTATGCTAAAGTTTATACACAGCCATATATTCTTTTGTGGTGGGTATGTTAGGGAGATACGTAAGTAATCCGGAGATGGAACACTAGAAAGCAGTCAAAAGAGTTCTCCGGTATTTGCAACAAACAAAACATCACACGTTAACATATAAGAAGTTGGATAAAATGGAGGTCATAGGGTATTCCGACTCAGATTTCGCTGGATGTGAGGATTCTCGTCGTTCAACCTCGGGCATTATATTCCTTTTAGTGGGAGGTGCAATATCATGGAAAAATGTTAAACAAACACCCATTGCATCTTCCGCTATGGCTGCGGAATTTGTTCCTTGTTTCGAGGCATCCAATCAGGCGTTTTGGCTACGAAATTTCGTGACGGCATTGCGAATCGTAGAGGGGATATAAAGACCCCTTAGATTATCTGTGACAATAAATCGGCAGTAGAGTATTCAAACAGTAACATAAGCTCGATTAAGCCCAAACATGTAGATAACAAGTTCCTGTATGTTAAAGAGAGAGTACAGAATGGTCAAATCAGTGTGAAGCACATAGGGACAAACTCGATGTTAGCAGATCCTCTTACAAAGGCATTAGTTCCTAAAGATTTTATTGAACACACCATTAACATGGGTGTTGTGTACTTAGAAGATTGTTAGTTTAAGTAGGAGTTTGTATTAAGCTATTAAATTTGTTTGTACTATGGTAATCGCGAACTTATGGTCATTAATGCAAACATATTTATATATAAGTTTCCAGTGTGCTCTTATCTTTGATTATTCGTACTCTGTCGTAAGTAGACCTCCAATAGATATGTAAGATTACATTTCATATTATTCTTATGCTATGCACCATGATATATCCAAGTAGTTGATGGTTGCGATATCGTGATTACTAATGCATCTATTTGCAGCTTGAAATGCATTGATGATGACTTTAGTCATATATCGTTAATGGTCATTTACAAGATTGTTAAGCTTATCTATATGATGATTGAAATTAAGAATGTTCATTAAGTGGATGCATTCTATAGTAGCATATGATGATCCAAGTGGGAGATTGTTGGAATTTCTCCATTGAGTTGGACCGTCACATGTTTTATCGATATATCGTACTATCGTTAATATTAGTCCAATAAAAGTAATTGTAGAGAAAGGAACGGACTAGTAGATAAAATATGTATCATGGAGGTAATTGTATAGATACCGGGTTCAATTCCAAATACTGTGAATGATTGGATGCGGAAATAAACAACTTAAGCAAAATGTAAAGTTTTGGGTTATTTTTCAAAACAAAATAATACCGGGTTATGGTCCCTAAGGGTGGAAATTTAATAAGGACTGGTCTTCATTAAGTAACTGTCTGGAAGTTACAAATAGTTAAATGGGAAGAACCGTTTTCTCACTTCAGTTTTCTATATAAAAGTGAGTTTCACTTTTAGGAAAACACGGTATCAAATACAGAGAGAAAAAAGGGCTTTGAAGAAAAACAAATTGGTTTTTCCTTTAAAATCAATCATTGAGTTTTGGTTGCCATCTCTTAGAATATCAAACCTAGCAAATGATTCAAAGATCATCTGCTGCAAGTTCGGAATCTGAAGATCAAAGAATGTTCACATCCTGTAAATATTTTTCCACATTATTACAGGGTTAATTAACTTCGTGGTTTAATAAGTTAGATAAGAAATCCGAAAATTATTTCTTACACGAACCACCCTCTTTTTTCCGTTCACTTAACATATATTCCTATTTTTTGTTATTAAATTATTTTTTTGCTTTTTTATAAATTAATACATATACAAATATTTTCAATTTTTTGATTTTTTTTTTAAATTTTAAAAATATTTAATATCTAATGATAATAAAAATAAATATTTTTATAGCTTCATAGAATTTGCTCGACTAAAACCAAATAATATTTTAAAGAAGACGAGATTATTTTTACAATTTTATAATTTTGACCATATACTAGGATCGATATCTTTCAAAATTGGATCAGGCTAAATTAAAACACGTTTTAAAAAAAAACAAATCCTGCTATAACGAAACCATTTCAATGAAATCTCAAAATCTGAAAAAGATATTTTACCCACATAGAAGATTTATATATGATAGACAAAATAATCTTTTCAAAATCTTGTTATAAAAAAATGGATCGTAATTTAACCGTATCCTCCAATATTTTGTATGACCTGATTGCATTTATATATAATATACTTCCGCGTGTCTATTATACGATACACGCTGTAAAAAAAGAAAAAGTTTCTGTGTATCCATTGTTTAGACCATGTAATAAAAGAAGAGCGTATCATCTTATAATTGTATAATTTCGACCATGTAATAAAAGAAGAGGGTATCATCTTAGAATTGTATAATCTTGACCATGTAAAAAAGCATGATATCATCTAAGATTTTGTACGACCTAGTTGAATTTATTATATATATATATCCATTGGACACGATGGAGTACATACAAATACACCTTTGGCAAAAAAGGAAAGTTTCCAAATAAGACCTAATCCCCTGTTTGCCATTCAAGGCTAGAGTAGCTCGGATACCAAGTAGAAAATGAAAAGGAATATAAAAAAACTGTCAAAGAAAGAATGTAACGACGAGGAACAACTATAATATGTGATACTTTGATGTATTATATAATAGGATATCAGATTTCTCCTTCCGATGTCTGCATAATAACCTAATGTTACCAACTATGTTTAATTTTACATTTTTAGCTTACTTTTTCAGACTGGAGATACAGCAACTACATGAGAAGCAGAAGAAAAAAGAAGTTGAAGCTCTAAGGCTCTCTATACAAAGTGGAATGGTAAGATTTTGCTTCATTCACCTCATTTTAAATAATAATATTTTTCCCTAATTTGTAAGACATCTCAAACTCCGACATTTAAATTAGAGGGAAGCAATGAGAGAGCAAAATCGACTCACAAAAGAAATGACACACTTGTTATTCAAAAAAGGTCGGACCAAAATGTAGCATTAATACTGCTTATTAACAATATTAACTTTTTTAATACTGCTAATTAATTGTAATAATTTAATTATTTTTGTCAATTTTAATTTATTTTTAAAACACATCATTTAGACCACTGGTTTAATTCGTCTTGTAAACATTTACACACTGGCGATTTCGATTTTATTTTTGAAATTCTAATTCAAAAGATACGAACTTTAAAAAAATAAAAAATAATATCTTTATTGTTAAAAATTAGTACGTTATGTGTAAACATTTTTTCAAATACTTGGTACCAAATATGGATACTAATATGGATACTTATATAAACGTCACCCACATATTCAGTATCTAATAATAATAAAAGTAAATATTCCTGTTTGATAGAATTTGGGTGTGCTTAAAATAAATATCATTTTAAAAATCATTCTTTCAATGTTGGGATTAGGGGTGGCAAACAGTTAGACACACAACCCACCAGACTCATTTAACAATTTTAAATAGGTATGGGTCTAATAGGTTGCAGGTTACTCATTTAACAGATTTAAACAGGTACAAGTCTAACAGGTTGCAGGTCTGGCAGGTAATTGATAGGTTGCAGGTTACTCATTTAACAGATTTAAACAGGTACAAGTCTAACAGGTTGCAGGTCTGGCATGTAATTGCTTATACATGTGTAAAAGGTAAACAGATCTGGCAGGTTGCGGGTTAGTCAGGTAAATTCACGCAAGTTACCCACCAGAAGACCCATTTAAAGTACTACTTATCAAATATTTTATAATATTATTTAAAACTAATTTGAATGGGTTAATTAAATGGAATTTCAATAATTGAGATATGTACAATATAAACGAAATAATTATGATATTGTTGTATTTAAATTTAAATATTATATTATTTAAATCGAAATTCTATAATCAATGCATTGTATATCGTAAACAATATAATTGTAATGTGATTTTGATATTGTTTGATTATATTTAGATATTTAAGATATTTTATTTAATATTCGGTAGATATTAAATAATATATACCTATTAGACATCTTATTGTATTTTGATATTAAACTATTATATTATTGAGAATATTTTTACGATTATAAAATTAATAATTTTTATGTCTTAAAAAATAGAAATTTTATAATCAAAACTTGTATATCGTAAACAAGACTTAAATCGACGTCTAGTCCTTCGACTATCACGTTTTATGTCTAGTATAAATTATACTAGCTAAATTAATAGCTTTGTATAATTTATCAAGTTATTTACTTGTTGTAGTTGGTTAGATTAGTTGTTATTCGTTTATTTTTAATAATCAAAATGTAATAATAAAATGAAAAGCATATAACTTGTAATATTTTACTATCATAAAATATGATCTTGGTTTTAAAAATAATAACAAACACTTGTAATATTTATAACCAAATCACAATAATAACAAAATGTAATAATAAAATGACAACCATATAATTTGTAATATTTTACCATCATAAGATATAATTTTGGTTTGAAAAATAATAACAACACTACTACTATTTATAATCAAGTCATAATAATAATATTCAAAATGTAATATTAAAGTTATAACAATAAAACTTGTAATATTTTAACATGATAAGATATGATTTTGGTTTATAACATAATATCAACACTTTTAATATTTATAACCAAAACATAATCATAATATTTAAAATGTAATAATAATATTATAACCTTAAAAGTAATATTTAAAATTTTGGTTTATAAAATAATTATAACACTTAAAATATTAAGAACCAAATCATAATAATACTAACAATAATGTAATAATAAATTTATAATTATATACATTATAAAAATATTTTTTAAATATAATTTAAAATATAATTTTGATTTATAAATTAATTATAACACTTATAATATTTATAATCATATAAATAATAATAATCAAAATGTAAACTCATCTAAAACGCTGGTTGCAGATTAAGCTGATAACTACTTATGCAAATCTAATAGATAAACAGGTTTGCCAGATTGTAAAATGATATATAAGATAACTATTTATTTCCAATAGATAGATGGAGACACATTTACCGCCACTGTTGTAGTGTTGAACACTTATAATATTTGCAACCATGATAAATTTTTTTTGGTAAAATCAATAAAAATCTTAGTACGTCGAAGATTATTGAATGTAAAAAATAAATTTTTTTTTTATGATGCAGAAAGATTTTCCAAATCCATCTTAAAAATCATTCTAAATTTATCATATATATATATATATATATATATATATATATATATATATATATAACCAATATCCCCTATAATAAAAAAGGAAATTGTACCAAAGGTACCTACTCAACTATTTTATTGTCATCTAGTACCCAAGGTTTGATCTATTGTCATTTAGTACCCAACTCAACTACCTAATTGTCACATAGTACCTAACTTTATTTTAATACCCTGACTACCCTCACCATTCATGAACAGCCACGTAACCAAAATTTCTGTTTCCTTCTCTTTCCTACTTTTCCTTTAATTTTATTTTTAAAAGATCCGTATCTTTCGAACCGGAGCTCGAAAAAAATAAATGAAAGTACCATCACTTTTGTTTTTTAAAAATGAACAAAACTAGATCCATTGATGATTTGTTTTGATTTTTTTTTTAAAAAAAATTCACCAGTTGCAAGAATCGTTCAGAAATTGCAAGCAATTCGCATCTTGAGAATTGTACCAGTTTTTTTTTTTCATACCAGTTTTTTTTTAATCGTTCAGAAATCCTGAGAGTTGCAAGCAATTCGCATCTTATCATGAGAATCGTTCAGAAATTTGCAAGCAATTCGCATCTTATCATTAGAATCGTTCAGAAATTGCAAGCAATTCGCATCTTATCATGAGAATCGTTCAGAAATTGCAAGCAATTCGCATCTTATCATGAGAATCGTTCAGAAATTTGCAAGCAATTCGCATCTTATCATGAGAATCGTTCAGAAATTGCAAGCAATTCGCATCTTATCATGAGAATCGTTCAGAAATTGCAAGCAATTCGCATCCTGAGAATTTGCAAGCAATTCGCATCTTGAGAATTGTACCAATTTTTTTTTTTACCAGCGCGCCTATATTTGATCGGGGATATTTTTGTCCAAATTTCAGTTCGAGGTACCAAGTGACACTATCCAAAAAACGGGTACCGCCGGATAATAACATAGTTGAGAAGGTATTTACCGGTACTTTTCTCTAATAAAAATAAGTATTTTTCTCGATACAATTTTGGTTGGCAAAAAAAAACATTATTAATAAAAGGGTAGAATTGTATAATTTTGACCATGTAATAAAAGTAGGGAAACTATCTAATTTTCAGTGGAGAAACTCTAAAAGAGATAATTTCGTGTACCTTTTAAAGAAATATACACTAGTTCAAGATTATGTTTTATGTTAAGAGTATTTAGGGTTTAAGAAATGGAAAATACAAATCGTCAAAATTAAAGAACAACGAGAAAGAAAAACAAAATGAATCAAAGTAGAAAGCAAAGACAAAATTACATAAATAGAAAAGAGTCCATAGATAGAGTATAAGAGTTGAGAGAGTAACAGCGAAGAAGGAAAAAAAGAGAGGGTATTTTGGAGTTATTAAAAATAATTGGTACTAAAACTAGATAATTAATATAATTTGATGTTTTTTGTGGAATTAGACTTCTACGGGATAAAATTTGGATTAGTATCTTATTTTGGTAGTTATAAAAAAAATAACCTATATATATAATATTTCATATATATCCATTGGACATGATGGAGTACGTACAAATACACGCTTGGGCAAAAAAGGAAAGTTTCCAAATAAGACATCGCCAAAGACAAATCAAGCTATACATTTCAAGTGGCTTAACACCTTGGTTATTATATATAACTAACACCAATACTTTTTCAATATACACACATAAGCAAAATGTAATAATAAATTTATAATTAGGTGCATTACAAAAATACCTTTTAAATACGGTTTAAGATATGATTTTGGTTTATAAATTAATTATAACACTTATATTATCTATAACCATATATATAATAATAATTAAAATATAATTTTGGTTTATAAATTAATTATAACACTTATAATATTTATAATGATATAAATAATAATAATCAAAATGTAAACAAATCGGTTGCAGATTAAGTAGATAACTTGCTTATGCAGACCTATGATAAACAGGTTTGCCGGATTACCAGTGCAGCTACCAATATCGGGTACCTATTTATTTCCATGTAATAAAAGCAGGGAAAACTATCTAACATTTTGTATGACCTAGTTGAATTTATATATATATATATATATATATATATATGAATATATAATATACTGTACAGTACACGTTTGTAAAAAAAGAAAGTTTCCGACTAGTACCTAGCCGCCGAAGACATTTCTAGGGGTTGAACTCCTTAGTTATTATATAAGTGACATGAATGCTTTGTGAATATACACGCATACACATACACAAAACTAACCTAACAATCACCAAAGCAACCAAGAAAAGAAACAAGTTTTGTCAATCAAAATGGGGTCCCAAAATATTATCAAGTTGATTGCCGCCCTGGTGACGGTGGTTGCTGTGCTAAGTGTGACGACGGCAGCGGAAGTGGCTCCCGCACCGGCACCGCTAATGGATTGCGGGGATGGCTTGAGTACCTGCCTTCCCTTTTTAAACACAACCACAAAACCATCGGCAGCATGTTGCGATGCCATAAAAGATGTAGTGGAGGATGAGGCTTGTTTGTGTCATATTTTGTCCCCTGCTGAGCTTGCTGCCAATGAAATCACGGAGGAACAAGCTCTGAGTCTCCCTGCTCGTTGCAGTATTCCGGTCGATGCTAGTACCTGCGAAGGTACGAGTAAATTCTATCATTTTGTTCTATATTTTTCTAACCTATTAAATACTCTATTTTTACTTTTATTATTTTCATTGGACAGCTGGACCACCATCCTCACCACCGGCTGCATCTCCAGGTGACCATTCCTCCTCCGTCTTCCTGCTACAATTTAAATCATTATGTTTCACCATTTTATATATTGTTGCTGTTATCTTTTCACTTCTATATTTTCCATTCGATACCCATTCATAGTCATAATTAAGCTGAATTCGGATTATTCAAACACATACTATAGTATACTATAGTTTTAGTTTCGTTCTTAATTAATGGTATAAACACTTGGATGAACAGGAAACTGATAAAGGAGGAGCGGATCTGATGGCGGCAAACTCATGCTTCGTCACCTTACTTGTTATTTGGGGCTAGACTCTCTTCTTCTACAGCTTCACTTTCTTTTTTTTCTTTAATAATCATTTGCTTTTGGATTGTGTCATTCCTTGTATCGATTCTATATGTGTTCATATATATTGTTATTTAATATTATTTTTATATTACTATATAATTTTTGTTTTGGTTTTCTTTCATTATTATTATTATTATTGATCGGTGATTCTCCATATATTATTTAGCAATACTACAAACTTTAAACCTTCATCATTTTAACTTATTAAGTAACAACTTTAAATTTTAAACCCAAAGTTTTAACTTTAATTTGAAGTTTAAGCCATTATGCTAATTTAAAGTTAAAAATACTTCGATTAATAATAAAACTAGTTTAAAATTACTTCTATAGCCAAACTTCAAAATATTTGAGATATTTAGCTATATTCAAAATGATATTTTAATTAATGAACAATACACCAAAAATAGTTTAGGTATATCCAAAATAGATATTGTCCCGTATTTTAAAAATAATATTAAAGAAAATTTATTAATAAAACTATCCCGTTATCAATAAAATTATCGATATTCACATGTTAAGTCAAATATTTCAATAATATCTTACGATTATTGTGGTTGTTTTTACACAACAAAAAATACAATTAGTAACATATGAATTACATTTGTACCTGTTTAAATGTTCTAGATGAATGCTTTTTTTTTTCACAATTAACTTATACGTATTTACGTAACCAAAAGTCGTAAGTTTTCCATATCTAATTTCTTCTATGTTTTTCAAACTCATGGACCTATGGTATATCTTATATGAAGGGCTACTTGGTAATATAATATCGAGCAATTAATTTTTGGTAGTGAGTAAAGAGATAAAGGAACTCCTAAAGTAAATGTTTAGAGATAGAAAATTTGATTTTTGAATTAAATATTTCATCCCCTCGTAATGCTCTCAACAACCTTTTTATAAGCTAAATTATCCTAATGGGCCAAACCAAGTCTATGGATCAACTTTTATTTATCCAAGCCCAATGTCTAAAACTCATTAATAAATAGAATAAAATAATAATATTTTAATTATAAATAAATGTAGGTCAAATAACTCTTTTGTCCGACTTGACCTTCGAATATTTATGTCCTCATCAAATCCTACATAACTCCAACTTGCAGTTGAAAACATTTTATAACATATATTATGCCCCTAAGTCTTCCATCCTTATACCGTATTCTTGTTTATCCTCTTTTTAAAAAATGTTGAATCGTTTAATGAAAAAATGATTTAGTCCAAATATCAATTCACAAATTTACATACAAAGTTAACTGCATATCTTACTCAATTTAATCTCTATTAGTTTTGAAAAAAAGAATTAAATATTTTAGCACACCAATTACGTTATCCTATCTTGATTTTAAATACTTTTAATCTTAATAACACTAGTCACGTCACATTTCAACCAGTTTTCTAGTTGTCTATTGGACAACTTCATCATCATATACCACCGAACAATTTTACAGTGTGGTATTAACCACATAATACTCTAATCCCGATTCAATATTCGATAAAAATTGAAATTAGTCCAACTATTTTACTATGTCAATCATATAATTCTAAGTTCAAATACATGGACAATATCTTAGTCAGGATCACGACACACATTGGACAGTTTCTTCACTAGACAACTTCTGAAATGCATCTATCACTAAACAATTTCACATCATGGTATACTACTGAACTAACCACACAATACTCTTACTCCAAACACTCAATTTTGAAATGGATCTTAGTTTGAAAAAACATCGAAATGAACCACCACCCGATATTTTAAATTACTCACTCAAATTTTGTTAGTATTCAATCATTATTCCACATATCATATACCGACCAAATTCAAAATTATTGTACTTTAAATATAAAATATATCAACTATTTAATTCAAATCAAATCTAAAAAAATTGTATCTTTATTTTAAAAGTATATATATATATCAGCTCGGTTGTTTTAGGTGTTAAATTATATTCCGTATTAAACTTAATATAAGTACTTTGATATTAATTTTAGTTTGTTACTAAAAATATATATTTAACATTTAAAAATTATAAACTTTGATATATATATATATATATATATATATATTTTGTTATTTCTTATACATCAACATAAATTAATTCAATTCATCGTCTAAAATTATATATAACTATTTATATATAATTTGTACCAAATCCTGAAATAATTATAATTCTCAACTTCATATCAATTTTTAACATTTGAAATCATCTGTAGTTGTATGTAGTTTCACAAAGTCTCATACTTCTTTGTTTCTTGACTTCTTTTATACGTAGTTGTATGTGGTTGACTTCTTTGTTTCACAAAGTACTAAAAACTAATCACCTTTTGACTAAACGAATTGCTAATCTGCTTAATAAACTAATGAGTTTTTGAACTCGACCCGGTTTTATAAGTTTGACCCCAAAGCCCATGTGACCCATAATTAAGGGTATAAATACCCAACCACTTTCATTAATGAGAGTAATGAACATTTAATACAACATGCAGCTCAAATCTCTCACTACAAAACACTTAAACATTAAATACCTTTGAAACACCATAAAACACCTGACCGAATTACCCTGAGTCAAAAATAATCCACACCATAATTTACATACAACAAACAATTATCGGAATCACCGTTTCTTCATCGTCAAAACGCAAATCATAGCTTCGCATCGATACCACGTAATGTCTGATGAGTCCGGAAATATTCGTCACTCACTGTAGAAACTGGATATGGGCAATCCGGACAATAATCACCCACTGAACCATCCGAACATGACAAACGTACTAAATAACTAATCACATTTTGACTAAGCTAATTGCTAATCTGCTTAATAAAATAATGAGTTTTTGAATTCGACCCGGTTTCATAAGTTCGACCCGAAAGCCCATATGTCTCATAATTAAGGGTATAAATACTTAACCACTTTCATTAATGAGGGTAATGAACATTTAATACAACCAGACACCTTAAATCTCTCACTACAAAACACTTAAACATTTAATACCCTTAAACACCACCAAACATCTGACAAAATTAGCCTCAGTCAAAAATAATCCACACCAATATTAAAAAAAAGTATATGATTTATTAATGTTTTTACAGAAAAGTGAAAAATAATTAAATGATTAATAAATCCTATAAAAAATTAAAAAAATAAAATAAGATTTGGTATACATATTTAATATATTTTTAGATATATATTATTTTAAATTTTCATGTATCCAACTTTCATAATTTATAACTTAGTACTTAATATATTTATTAATTTTTTGAAAAAAACAAAAAAATATAAAATATAAAATAATAAAAAGATAGTCACTCAAATATAATAAATAGTTTAGTAAATATTATTTTTACTTGTATTGAAATAAAATATTTAAAATAAAATAAAATAGTTTAATATAAAAATAAAAATATTTTTAAAATAAAAAAGACTTACTATTTAAGACCCATCCAACAAACCTATTAAAAATAAAGCCCTAAATATTTTAAGAGACTTTATACCTTAAATAATCTTCTATATAAAATCCATTAACTAACTTATCTTTCTTTCTATTTTAATTTTAATTTTTAAAGGTATGTATCTTTTAAATCGTAACTCGAAAAAAGAATCCAAAAATATCATTCGTTTTGTTTTTTAAGACGAACAAAACTAATACCACTCAAGATATATTTTGAATTTTTTTTAAAAAAATATTTTACACACGTTTCTCAGTTATATTGTTTCGCATCTAGTGGGATGGTTTCGCATCTAGCGTCTATCATAGTGGTCGTGAATTCGCATCTAGTTGTACACAATTTAAAACAGGTTTTACATCTATCAACACAGAGAAGGTTTCACATCTACCAAAATAAAGAAGGTTTCGCATCTATCAAAATAAAGAAGGTTTCGCATCTATCAAAATAAAGAAGGTTTCACATCTAGCAAAACAAAGAAGGTTTTTCATCTAGAAAAATAAATACGATTTCGCATCTACCAAAATAGAGAAGGTTTCGCATCTATCAAAATAAAGAAGGTTTCGCATCTAGCAAAACAAAGAAGGTTTTTCATCTAGAAAAATAAATACGATTTCGCATCTAAAAAAATAAAGAAAGCTTCACATCTATAAAAATTGAGAAAGTTTCGCATCTATCAAAATAAAGAAGGTTTCAAATCTAACAAAATAAAGAAAGTTTCGCATATAGCAAAACAAAAAAGATTTCGCATTTATTCTGTACAAAAAAGGTTTTGCATCTTCTTCGTTAAACCCCTATAAATTTTAAAACGTTAAAAATTTGTATCTTTCAAACCGTAACTCGGAAAAAATCCAAAAATACCGTTGGTTTTGTTTTTAAGACGAACAAAACTAGTATCACTCGTGATATGTTTTGAATTTGTTTTTAAAAAATTAAAGAATAAGTACTAAAGTAAACACGTTGTCTCAAGAGTGTTTCGTATGCACGTGAAATACAAATGCAGCGCGACTGCCTACAATGTCAAATTCATTTAGGAAGAATAGTTTTCTCATAGTTATAACAATCTAGATCATGATAGAACAAATCAAACTAAGGGATCCTGAACAAGAAAAATATTTTCCGTAAATCTGAAACCAAATCAATGAAGACGAAACGTAGACAAAACTAATCTAATGAAGATGAAACATAGACAAAACTAATTCAATGAAGATAAATATTTTAGACAATAAAATGATGCATACATACCATTTGGTTTGATCAAATTAATAGAGGAGTTTCTACCAAAAAAGACAAAAAAAAGTAGATTTTGTTTAGAGAGAGAGTTTAGTGTTTCGTTTCTGACGAGGCTTGATAAGAAACGATTCTAAGATTACATCTAATGAGCAAGGGTATTTAGGGAATTAGCGGGTTTTAAATGGTAAATATTTGACTAAAATAGATCTTTCTCATAGAAATATAAAAATATGGGTCTTCAGTGGATAATAGTTAGAGTTTTGGGTCTTAAATTGTACTTAACCCTAAAAATAATTAAAAAAATCTACTTTGTCATTAATTATTATATGTTTTTTAATTTCATTTTATTATTAAAAAAATTAACTAATTATATAACTAATCTTTTTAATATTATTATTCTAGGTTTGAAATATATAACTTCAAAAAAGGGCTCGAGGGGAAAGTTGGGAGCATACGTTAAAAGGAGAGGAGGCAACAGGCCTGACAACACTCACCGGGTTGGTCCAAGTAATGCTTCCCCGGAGGGGGCCATGGTAATAGTGGAAAGGTTTGATGTGGAATCTGAGTACTTGAATCCTGATCCAACACGAAATAGGGTGGGTGCGATAGAGGAGTGTTCTAGGACTGTCTCCGGGCTCATTAAATTCTTTGAGTCACTGACAATTTTCGGAGGGGACACTATGACCGCTCCTACTGCTTCTTCAAGAAAGAGGCATGTTCATAATTTAGCCTCCCAGCTAGAAGGAGGCATGACATCTTATCAATCACCAAACTCATTCCCATTCATAGTCTTCGATGAGGATGATTTGAGAGATATTGCTGGCCCTCATGAGGATGCTGTTGTCATAGGAGCATCTATAGGGGGCAATGAAATAAGGCGAATTCTGGTGGATACTGGAAGCTCTGCCAATATCCTTTTTCTAAACACTTACAAGAAAATGAAAAATCCAGCTGTGATTCAAAAGTCGGACAGGTCAATCGTGGGCTTTACGGGTAGCTCAGCCGATGTGATCGGGGAGTTTGAAGAAGAAGTGTTATTAGGCAGGGGCCCTTTCAAGAAAATGGTTAGAATACTCTTCATCGTGGTGGATTGTCCCATGTGCTATAATGCTATTCTAGGGAGATCTTGGCTCTCTAGAATGCATGCAGTGGCTTCGACAGTCCATTAGTGTTTAAAGTATGCTGTTCAGGGACAGGTTGGGGTTTTCCGGAGCAGCCAAAAGATTGCAAGAGAATGCTATGCCACTGCCTTGGCTCCACGAACGCTGGGGGCAGTCCGTATAAATGATCAATAGCAGTTTGAGGGCCTTTATGGGGGTGAGGGTGAAATTGATGACCCCAGAGAGACCCCTGGAGTGTTGATTCCAATTGAAGAGGTTGAAACGCACTGCTTGGAAGAAGGCAAGAGTGTCAAGATAGGGTCCAAGATGCCACCAATGTTGAAAGAAGAGATGTTGAAATTCTTGAAAGACCATCAGCACGTTTTTGCTTGGTGCAATGCTGATGTTACTAGAGTTCCAACAGAAGTAATATCACATCACCTGTCTATCCGGAGAGATGTGGCACCAGTGGTACAAAAGAGAAGAGCTTTTTCAAAAGAAAAGGCTGATGTCATAGTGCAAGAAGTTGACAGACTCACAAAGATGGGGCACATTAAAGAATCTCAATACCCTTTGTGGACTGCCAATCCTGTCCTGGTGAAAAAGAAAAATGGCAAATGGCGCATGTGCATTGACTTCACCGATCTTAACAGAGCTTGCCCAAAAGATTTGTATCCGGTTCCCCGGATAGATCAGTTAGTAGACTCTACTTCTGGGAACAAGCTGCTCTCCTTTATGGATGCCTTCTCCGGGTACAATCAGATCCAAGTAGATCCAAAAGATCAAGAGCATACCACGTTTGTCACTGATAGGGGTCTACATTGCTACAAGGTGATGCCTTTTGGCTTGAAAAATGTTGGGGCTACTTATCAGAGGTTAGTCAACAAGGCATTTGCTGATCAAATTGGAAGAAATATGGAGGTTTACATTGACGATATGATGGTGAAAAGCGTGGATGAGCGGTTGCACTTGTCCGATCTCCAAGAAACTTTTGCCAACTTGGCAAAAGTGAATTTAAAATTAAACCCTGAAAAGTGTGTATTCGGAGTGCAGTCCGGGAAGTTCTTAGGGTATATCATAAGTGAGCATGGAATACAACCCGACCCGGACCAACTCAATGCCTTATTCCAGATGGAGCCTCCTCGAAACATTAAAGAAGTACAGCGATTAACAGGGAGATTAGCTGCCTTGAACAGATTCATCTCCAGATCTTCGGACAGGTGTGCTCCATTCTTTCAAACTTTGAAGGGTGCAAAAGGGTTCAAATGGACCCCACAGTGTGGTGATGCATTCAATGAAATTAAGAAACATCTCTCCTCTCCCAAAACTTTGTTCAAACCAGTTGACGGGGAGACTCTTATTGTGTATTTGGCCGTTTCAAGTTGTGCCATCAGTGCTGTGTTGGTAAGAGAGGTCGATGGTTGTCCCTACCCAGTGTACTACATCAGCAAAAGCTTGATTGATGCTGAGAGGCGTTACTTGAAACTTGAAAAATTGGCATTGGCTCTGGTGATAGCTGCAAGAAAAATGAGGCCTTACTTTCACGCTCATCCTATCGTCGTCCGAACATCTTTCCCTTTAAAGAATGTCCTTCAAAAAGCAGACATTTCGAGCAGAATGACAAAGTGGTCAGTGGAGTTGGGGGACTTCGACATAGACTTTGCTCCGCGAACAGCAGTAAAAACCCAAGCTGTGGCTGATTTTCTGGTTGAATTCCACTCCGATAGGGATTCAGAGCAACCTACTGATTCAAAAGACAAGAAAGTGTGGATTGTCCGAACAGACGGAGGGTCTAGCACCATGGGATGTGGTGCAGGAATATGTCTCACTTCCCCATATGGGGACAGCATGTACCAAGCTATTTGTTTTGCTTTCAGGGCGTCTAATAACGAGTCCGAATACGAAGCAGCTATAGCTAGGTTAAAGTTGGCCCACATCTGTGGGGCTAAAAGGATCAAGCTTCTAAGTGACTCCCAGTTACTTGTCCACCATGCCTTAGGCCAATCTGAGGCTAGAAAGGAGCAGTTGGTAAAATATTTACTCCTCCTCAAAAATGAAGCCCTAAAGTTTAAAACTGTTGTCTATGAGCATATTCCCCGGGCAGAAAATAAGCTGGCAGACTCATTGGCAACAATAGCATATACGGAGTCCTATCCATGGATCCATGTGCTTGAAAGCCCTTCTATTCAACTTAGTGAGGGTGGAAAAGAGGAAGTTTTTGAAATACAAGTGAGCCGGCCTCAAGAATGGAGATCTCCTCTCATACAATATCTGTCCGATGGTATTATGCCCCCAGATAAGTCACAAGCCAGAACATTGAAACACAAGGCTCGTGGTTTCATTATGTTAAGAGAAGTGTTGTACAAAAAATCCTATAGTAAACCTCTCCTACGTTGTTTAGGAGATCATGAGTCACAAGTGGTCCTCTCCGAATTGCATGACGGTGAGGGATCAGCCCATTGTGGGTTCAGAGCTTTAACAAGAAGAGTGTTACTCTCCGGATACTATTGGCCATCAATCATGAAAGATGCTAAGGAGCTGGTAAGAAGGTGTGACCCATGCCAGAGGTACAGCAATGAAATTCACGTGCCAGCCATTCCTTTGGAGTCCATTTCTGAGCCCATCCCTTTTGCTCGATGGGGATTGGACTTGGTTGGGCCTCTCCTTGTGGCGTCCGGAGGGCGTAAAACTATAATTGTGGCCATTGACTACTTCTCAAAGTGGATAGAAGCAGCTCCCCTGGCAGGGACAACATCGAAAGCTGTCATAAAATTCATTATGTCCAACATATGTTGCAGATTCGGTGTCCCACAGAAGATAACAACAGACAATGGGCCACAGTTTTACAATAGAGAAATGGAAAGCTTCTGTGCCTCAAGGGGTATACAGCACTGCTTTTCTTCACCTTTCCACCCACAGGCCAATGGGCAGGTTGAAGTGGCTAACAGAACTATACTGTCCGGATTAAGGAAGAATCTAGAAGGGGCTGCTGGGAAGTGGCCTAGTTATCTACAAGAGGTCTTGTGGGCCTACCGAACAACACCTGGGGCTGCAACACAAGAGTCACCCTTTGCCTTGGTCTATGGAATGGATGCAGTAGCCCCCATAGAGAAGACACTCCCTTCCTTTCGTGTTCACAACTTCTCCGGACACGCTAATGAGATGGCCATCAGAAATCAACTTGATTTAATAGAAGAAAGGCGGGTTAAAGCTCGCCTTAGAGTAGCACACTATCAGGGCTTGATGAGAAGCAGGTTTGCTTCTAAAGTTAAAAGAAGAGATTTCCAACTATGGGACAAAGTATTAAGGAAGGTCTTCTTACACACTAAAGAAAAGCTCTTCGGAAAGCTAGCCCCTACCTGGGAGGGTCCATATATTGTGGTTGAAAGAATCAAGCCTGGAACTTATTGGTTAGAAGACAAAGATGGCAGGGTTTTAACTCACCCTTGGAATATTGAGCACCTTCGAATGTATTTGGAATAACACTTGTGTAAATATTTACTTGTTTAAACATCCATGCAAATATTTGGGGGCATACCTTCCCCTCTTCGGTGGCACGGAGAGCTTTCAATGAAATTTGATGCCTTCTTCAAATTTTTCTAAGTATTTTCAAAATTCTATCCCTTGTCATACTACCCGGATTGAAAGATCTAGGGGCTATTGAAATTCTAGCCGAAGAGTCTTAATACTCTCACAATGCAATAAAGCTACTTAAACTCCAGCTATTTAAACAAAAACAAATAATGAAAGAAGATGATGGTTGAGCAAAATAAAAACATTCATTCAACAAACTTAAAATTGCCTTGGCCTTCCAAGGACTTTTGAACAAGTTAGGATACAGCACAAAAAATCTGTCCGAATAGTACGGACACCATCACAAAAAGAGTGCCTTGGCCTTCCAAGGACTTTAGTTTGAATGAAAGATAAACAAAATAAACCATAAATTAAGGTTGAGCCTTTGAAGATGGCTCACCCTCATCTGTTTTCTTGCCCTTGATGTTGCTCCCCCATTCGACTACCTTCTTGCCCTTGGGATCATTCTCCTCTTCACCTGGGCTCTCTCCGGTTTTCTCTTCGTTATCAGAAGAGGACTCACTGGAAAATCCCTCATCAACCATAGTATAATATGGAAGGTCATCATCATCCACATAGAGCCATAAGTCCCCCAGTCTCCTCTTCGGGAATTTTTCATGAAAAAGAAGAACCATGCCAGACTTCACCCTTTGAATCATTAGCTCTTCGCTTTGTATCATCTCCCTGGCATAGGCGTTGATCTTGGCTTTGATTGTGGCCTCTTGGTCCCTTACCAAAGCAGCCTTCTCATCAACAGCCCGAGTCACTGCATTTTCCAAAGCAATCTTGTCAGTGGTCAGGTTGGTGATGAGCTTCTTCTTTGCAGTGGTCTCTCCCCTTGAGGCAGAGAGATCTTTCTCCATACCAGACAGTTTCTCTTGGAGATCTTTTATGGTTTGTTCTAGGGTGGCAACCTTGGTGTTGCTCTCATTCTGATTCCTCTTCAGCTCTTCGTTTGCTTCCTTAAGCAAATCGGCATTGGTGGTAGCAGTGCGGAGGTCTCCGGACAGTTTTTCCTTCTCAGACTTGAGGTCTTTGATGGTATCAGCTTGGCTCCGGACTTGTCTCTCCAATGTAAGAACTGGCTGCACATTACTAAGCAAGGAATGGGCTATAGTGTCCTTCTCACTAGAAACCATGAAAGTCTTACCGTTGAAATTGACCGTATTGGAGCTGCTCGGAGGAATGTAAGGCCCTGCGAACTCATCTCTAGGGAGGCCAAGAAAATATTCACCGAGTCCACCCAGACCGGTGATGTCCACTTCATCCAAGTTGAGCTCTCCCCCCTTAACTTCATCGGTGTGAAACTCTCTTGGAATCTCTTCGGCCAACGTTGGGTCAGAGGGGCCAGTGGGAAAAGAGGGCTCCGGATCCCGGAGAGCGAGTTCATCTCCTTGTGAAGTCTTTTTCTTCTTAACTACCCGTTCAGCACTTTCACTTGCTTGCGCGAGTCCTCTTGGGAGCCTTTGAAGGTTTTGGAAGATCTACTTCCTGCCTCTCGGTCTCCTGCTCCACCACCTGCAAAAGGGTTGCATCAATTTGAACTTGGGCTGGCCCCTCTGGATCAGTTGGGGCATCCTTCTGAGCATCACCCACCACCTTTTTACCTCTTCGTCTGCCCTTCATTTTGCTTGGGCTGGCCCCTCTGGATCAGTTGGGGCAGGCAGGTAGAGGGTCCCATCCAGTTCGTGGGACCTTCTAAGCACAATGTCTTCATCAGGCTGGGTGGTGAGCTCCTCCCAAGTTAGGTCTCTCCGACCTTTTGTGTTCTACAGGTGGGACCTTGCTAGGTTTCCAGTGGTGAAGGCCTTGTGGAATTGGTTCTCCCAGTTCTCTGCAGCCCATGCATTGATTTTGCCACAGGTAGTCTGTCCGGCCTTCAGGTAGTCCCCGAACTCCTTTGGCAGCTCTGTTAAGACAAAAGAGAAATTGGTTAGTACAAACTTAACTTAAAGAAAAAAGAGAAAAGAGAGATTCGGACAGAAACTTAAAGTAAAAAACTTACGGTCACTCCTCCATCTACTCCTGAGAAGGCTTGGATTCTCTCCGGCCTTGATTTTCTTGTCGTTTTCCCATGAGCCACTGACAAACAAGAATTGGCTCCTCCATTTGCTCTCCGACTCCAGGAGATCATCAACAGCTTTGAGATCGTTCCCCATGTTAAAATGGTAGAAGGGGAACTGATGATGCTTGCACAGGTTGGCCACTGCAGCGAACTCTTCTATAGGAAGAGGAATCCCTGATAACCTAGACGCCATAATACATGACATTAGGGTGAACCAGCCATTGGGGCTTAGCTGTGTTGGGCAGAGCTTGACCAGGTGGAAGTAGCGCACGATTTCCGGGTCTAGTGGGAACCTAAGTCCCTAGTTAAATAGCTCCGTAAAGAAGACTATTTCGTTCCGTTTGCAATCCATTGGGGTCTCTGGGTCAATGGGGATCCTTATCTTCACGTTTTCAGGGATCCCCCATTTTGTGCGCATTCTACCCAGATCAGAGGTATGGATGAATGCGTACTTTGTCTTTTGCAAGGCCAAGAGGTACTTAAGCTCGACTTTGTGGAAGCATGGCCCCACTCTCCCCTCAAGGCACTCCGGCAGGTCCGGATGCCTCAGATACAAATTTTCTTTCCCCTTTTTGGCAACAGCAAGAGTGGTATCAGCCTGTCCGGAGGACTCGGACTCAAAGGGGACCTCTTCAGTAGAGTCCTCCATTCTCTCCTCCATAATTGTTGGGGGGACTTCTGTGGAAGTGGTTCGGGGAGGATTGAAGCTTGGCATAGCTTGCCCTCCGGACTGTTGACTGCCCGTATTTATCTGACTTCTCACCTCAAGTTGAGTTTCTGAGGCAGAAGATTCTCTGGGGGGTACTGGGCTGCTGGCCTCCGGACCGGACGGCCTCTCCCGGGGAGCTCTAATGGGTGCTCGAGACCCAGATTCACTGTTCTTTGCCCCCGATTTTGAGGGAGTATTTTTAGAAGTTAGCCCCTTGACTAACCGGCTTGGCCTCTTGATGACTAATTTCTCCGGAGAGTGGTCAGAGTCAGACCCCATGGCAATAAAAGATGATTTTTTCCTAACACTTGTAGCGGTGACTCCTGGTTCAACAGCAGGTATTGACTCCTGAACTGAGGAACCAGATACTATGGGAGAAAGGGTGGATTGAAAGAGCTTTTTGGGCTTGGTACCTTTGGAAGAGGATGAGCCTCTATCAGATTCTGCAACAGAGGAGGCTGGTTTCTCAACAAGCGACGATGGTAGCCCTGCTGCTAGTCGCTTTTCCTTCTCGACCCTTTGTGCTTTCTCCAACTCCAAAAGGTTGAGCCAACCGCCTTTGATCAATGCTGTTCTTGCTGTAAACATAAAACAGCCAAGGAAGTTTTTGTTCTAGAGAGATAAAGCTTTGGGTGAAATTGCAGAGTAAGATTTAAGAGAGATAGTAAAACAGTGAAAAATGAATGTGAATTTATAGTAGATTTGAGAAAAATGAGTTGATTCCTAGGAGAATCCAAAAAGTTGGGTAATGATTAAAAGACGGCGCTGATGTCACTATTGGCAATTAAAGAGGTTACTTGTGAAAGAAGGTGGTGCGAAATTCAAGGTGGAAAAACGGCTGGAGTGGCCAATCAGAAAGCGACACGTGTCCCACTAACTCTGGCAAAAACCGTTTGGAATTCGTAACGTTTGATCTGTCCGGGTATACCCACAGCTCTGTCCGGATTAAGAACCACTTCATTCATCGGACTGTTTTTCAGTTCTTTGACAAAGACACTTGCTCAAACACCTAAAAAAGGGGCTCCTGATGAGTCAGAATTCAGCATGCTCCCCGGAAGGGTAAATCAGTCTAAAATCTCTCTGAATCCCGGACAGGCTACATGGACATAAATCGGACAGACCATTTGGGCCGGACAGATCACTTCGAACACTTGAACTTAAGGCAGTTCGAACTATGACTAAAGTACTAAAAAACCTAAACACTTCCTGACTAAGCTACCTGCCCTCCTGCTTAGAACTCATGGGTCTTTAAACATGACCCGGGTCCATTAAACATGACCCGAAAGCCCATAAGGGCCCAAACATCATACTATAAATACCCAACCACCAGCATTAACTATGAATAATGAGAATTAACTGCTACCAAGCTGCTTAATTATCTCTCCACCGTTAAACACCCCTACACCACCGTTAAACACCCCTACACCACCGTTAAACACGCATACACTACCTTGAAACTCCAATTGAAATTACTAGCCTACCCTCATGCAATTATTATCCACACCAACATATATCTGCTTTAAATCCTAATAGCATTGTAGGTGTAGATGGATACAACATCAAATTCTATCGCAAATGATGGCTTATCATAGCTATTGATCTTTTCTATGCTATAAGATCTTTTTTTGTATTGGTGATTATGTTCCTAGTGGTGTCTATGCTACTATAATTTTTTTAATGCCTAAAAAATATGACCCCAAAACATATAGTGACTATAGACCTATAAGTCTTTTATTTTTTTACTCAAGCTGGTAGATGTATTCAAGAAAACATCTTACTCACTAAAGAACTAACTTTTAATATAAACAAAAAGAGTAGAGGAAGAAATTTAATTCTTAAGATAGACTTATCGAAAGCCTTTGTAAGGTCTCTTATTCATTCATCAAACATATTCTAACAGCCTTTGGTTTGAACCACAGATTCATCAATCTACTTTTAAAATCTATCAACAATGTTAGATTTTCAATCATTATTTAATGATGAAGCCAAAGGATTCTTCAAATCTACTAATGATATTAGACAAGGGGATCCATTATCCCCTAGTATATTCATTGTAGCTCAAGAATTCCTAATAATAGGACTTAAAAGTTATTTCAAGACAATCCTAGCTTAAGATATAAAATTCCTAACAATTAAAATATTCCATGATTATCTTTTACTAATGATACCATCATTTTTACTAATGGTCTAAAATCTAGTGTTTCTCTTATCAACAACTTTCTAGCTAAGTTTCAGGAACAAACTGGGCAACTAATCAACAAAAAGAATCAGTTTTCATCCTTCCCAAATCAACTTCATCAAGTAGAGCAAATTTTATTCACCAAGTCCCTGAATATAAGGAAATAAACTTTCCTATGACTTACATGGGTTCAATCATCAACAAAAAACCTTATTTTATCCATTATGAAGGTCTAATATCAACCATAAGGAGGAAAGTTCGAGACTAGACCATACCTTACTTTCATTTGGTGGCAGACTCACCCTTATCGACTCAATCCTGATAGTCATCCCCAATTATCATCGGTAATACACTCTTCTATATGTATTTACTATCAAGAGAATAAAATCCATTTGTAGTAGATTCTTGTGGGGTACAACTGAGAACCATATATCCATCCTTAGAGATGGTCTGCCCCAGATCAATTTCATATCAGATCTATTACATTACTATGTTTAAAATGAGGATTGGAAACCATATATCCATCCTTAGAGATGGTCTGCCCCAGATCAATTTCATATCAGATCAATTTCATATCAGATCTATCATCCGTAGAGATTTATTACATTACTATGTTTAAAATGAGGATTGGAAACCATATGACACTCTGACACATTGTCATACTATGGATATGGTCTGCCCCAGATCAATTTCATATCAGATCTACTCTACCCTCTGTACTCTGCTGGACTCTTTGGCAACACAGAAATAAAAAAAGATTCAACCTACAAGATTAATCTCATTTAGAAATTATAATTCAAATCAACGAGGCTATACTCAAGATAAATATGGTTAAACTACTCAATAGGCGTTTGTGGATAAATGACTCTAGCAAGGCTTATGAGCTTGACAGCTTTCAACACTTAAATCAGACAAGAAAATTAAAGGCTATCCAATGGATTCCACATATAGCTCATAGTCTTAAACTCAATATAGATGCATCATGTTCACAATCTGGAGAAGCCTCAGTATGTGCCATTATAAGAGACCACAAAGGGGACATAAAGGTTGTTATTGGTCGGATCTACGGAAAGCTAAGTTCTATTCTTGCAGAGACTCAAGCTTTACTTGATGGACTAATACTTTGTAACATAAAGAAAATCTTTATTTTTGAGATAAATACTAACTCTCTTACACTATTAACTATGTTATCAACTAACAAATCACTTTGGTTCTTATCTCCAACGCTTCAATGTTGCAGGAATCTACTTACTTCAACCATGTCCATTTCGCACATCAACGGAGAACAAAACTCTGATGCTGACTGATTGGCTCAGTGGACCAACAAATACAAATTAAAAATTGATTTATCAGGAGATCAAATTCCTAATCAGTTAAAAGCTCTCATCTTGCTAGATAGTCTAAAGATTAATTTTATCAGAGAATTTTTCGATCCCAGATTCTACTGCGCTTACTTTTCAATCCCTTCAAGAACTATCACATAGACCAATACTGTATTGATTCAAATTTTCTTGAAAATCGTATTTTGTAGGGTGCAAATATTCTTCTCATCAATGATAAACTCATCCAAAGTTACTTGAGGTTTGCTCAGAAACCCCGAATCATCAAGCTCGATCGCTCTTTAATTTGCAAAACTTCATCAACTTTTCAACCTTCATATATATATGCAGCTATTTTTCACTCTCTTAAAGTGTTCTTCATCGTCAATGTCTTTGGACCACCTCCAATTTGTTTTGTTCAAATTTCTGACATCTATCTCCGAAAATTCACTTTTATGTAATTTCATTAAAGGCGTCTTTTTGACACCTACATAATAAAAAAAATATATAAATATAAAATTTATTTTAATATTTACATTATATTCATCCAAAATAATATGACGTTGGGGCTAGCTTTTAGTGACCACCTCTGTGTTAATAAAATATATCCTATCGTTATTAATATATTTGTAAAAGTATGTGCGAGTAATCCGAGTATGTTATTATAAACAAACTCATTCGAACCATTCACATTTTAATTCTTCATAAAGTTCCTTTTTGACTTGGCCTCTCTCAACATGTTCAACCTCCAATACAATGTGGCTAGGGTGGTATTTTAATTTCACAATACTGTTTCGGCTAAAACTTTTAATATATAATAATTTATCAAGTTACGAGATGAGGATATATACTACTTATTTCTATTTTGCATGAATATATTCATTACATAAAAGCATCCAATAAACTAATAGTAATGTTGCTGGTCTATTCTAAAATTTGATGTCGTTATTTTGTTCATTGTCGAATCTTTATGGGTAGAAAAGATTTTGTTTTTTACAAATAAAGTTTTATATATTGTTTCCAATAACTATGGATGAATACTGATTTTTTTTTTAATTTTAAATTATAAGTTTTTTCTATTTTCCCAAAAATCTATTATTTTCAAACAAGCTTTTCAATTTTTTTAAATGTTATCGTCAATCTTTCCTTTTTTTTAAATATCATTCAAACTAGTAAATAACCAAGAGGAAAGCAGCTCAAGGATAATAAGTTGATAAATATAGAAAAGATTTTAAAAGTTATTCTCCTTGCTTCCTCAATCAGGTAAATATATAAATATTTGACATATCCAAATCTTCAAGCATCAACTTTGGTCATTCTCTCATTTTATTGTTTTCATTAAAAACTTTAATGTTCTTGGAGTCTTAGTAATAGCATTCGAGAGTGAATTTTTTCCTCCTTACCATTTTCTATTTTCCTCGAGAGTTTCAATTCCTATGAAATCTAAACACAGCTTCCATATCTTGCTTCTAAGTAAAAATATATTACTAGTTTGACATTTATTTTGATGGCAAACAAAATTCATTTACATTCTTTCACTAAAACTAATAATCTTTAAATCTTTGTCTGCATCTGTTTCTTTTTTATATTAGGTCCTTAATACTGAATTAATTTCAATATAATCTGAATATCTTGAATAGACATTTCCAATTCGATTAGGCATTTATCTTGTTGGTCTTCACAATGATTTAATTTTTCATTCCAATTTAATCTTTTGTAAAAGGATTAATTCTAAGATGTTTTATCTACAGATTAGAGAGAACTCTATCTTCTTTTTACGTTTATAAACGAATATATATTTTCAGCAATAACAATTCAACCAGGTGATCTTCAATATTCATGGATATTTTACTAATTCGATATTGTTAACTTCCCTATAATAGAGGAATGAGATGATCGTCGATGTATAAATACCACTGTTCTAAGCTCTCTAAAACTATGATAGATTTAAGTTGAGTATGAAACATTATTTTTATTATCAAAATCTATGCTCTCATTTTTTTTGAGAGCTTTCTTAACCACCCAATCTATTGTCTGATTTCTCTCTCTAAATACTTGATTGATTGTTACACTATTTGTTAGAGATTTTCTGCAACAATCAATAATAATAATACCGTACCCCTCGTTCCTGGCGAGTTAAAACCAAACCAAGGTCGAATTTTCGACCAACCAGAAGTAAAAGGCACATAATATTTCCAACCGGGTGTAGTACACCACCGTTCGGGCCATTCATGATATTTATACCCTGAAAAGTAAAACCAAACAGAGAGTGAAGTAATAGTCAACTAAATGTAGTAAGATGAGAGGTAATTAAGGCAAGACAAAAGGTTTGCCGAGAATAAATAATGATAACTCAGGCATGGTCTTCGGCAAATGAATGGTTTCCAGCAAAGCACCCCCCCCAATAGGCACTACTAATGAACGTGTGTAGTAATGGTTCAAGTAGTGCATTGTGTATTAACTTCCACTAAGACGCACGTAAATAAACATATATGTAATGAATAGTTGAGAGAGTATAGAAAGAGAATCTATGTTGTAAACATGTATAAGCAGAGCTACATAAAATAATAAAATGGACACTTAACTTGATTACATTTCTCTTTCTAGATTAAAAGAGATATTATTTTGGCATATACATTAGTGAGAATTTTTTCCGAACAAATTTGACGTTGTCTGTGGGAAATTCTGTCATATACAATCTTAATCCTCAAATATTTCAATGGTAGTAACAAGATCTATAATCGAAAGAAAGGCTCCAGAGGTGAACCATCTCGGTGAAAATCATGAAGTTGTCCATGGCACAACGGAAAATTTACTCGCCATCTACAACCATCTAGAAACCATCACAGATCTTGACTCTGCAAATCAATTTTCTACCACTACAAATAGTGTTTTGACCGACGGTAACCCCTACACGTTGATCTCAATGTGGCTGCAGCCCCTGCAAGCGAGTGAGTCGCTCCCGTTTAGAAAAAGGTTGTCACGAACTGAGGTATCTCGGTCACTTCTTTTTTTGTTCACCTTCTAGAATCACAGATCAAAGAGCTGAAGTGGGAGAAATTTAATGTGCTTTAGTTGCAATAGGACAAATATCATAAGGTCAATGACATGATATCCAAAATTACTGGTGTATTGCAGCTGTTAACAAATAAGGTGTTGAATGATGACAATAAGCAAACGTCACCCCATGAGACTAGCACAACAATTTTTGCCGACAAGGCAAAAAAATGAATGGAGAACGGTTAAGAAAAAGGCGAGAGTGATGGTAATAGAAACAATCCAAGGGCAGGTTATATAAAGAAGCAGTGAGGCGACCTAAATAAAGTGGTATGGTGCATTACAATCAGGTACGACTGGTGATGTCCACCTATATTCTCAAAGAATCTCCCTTCATCGGTAACTTCTAAAAGCAAATCTCCCACGAAACTTTGACCCTTACCAAATAAAGGCTTTTGACGAAATGGAAGACTGAGAGCTTCAGCTAGAGTAATTCAAAAATGTGATGATTGCGTTCAATCTCGATCACACATTTTTTACCAAAATCTCTCTATGACTCTTAAAGGTAACCCCCTGGTTTGGTTTAATAGGTTATATGAGGGGTTAAATCTTGATTTTGTAGGTTTGTGGAGTGCCTTTAGAGACCAGTTTGTTAGTAACAAAGAGTGTAAAAAGGTGAGTGACTCTATTATAGATTTATATCAGAGGATCAATGAGTCATTAAAGATATACATTAATATGTTTGTCCATGTGACGAACATCTTGCCATATTTGGAAGAATCTGTGGTAGAAGTATCTTTGAAAATAGGGCTCAACATGGAAGTACCTATGTACACCAATTTGGTTAGATTTGCGGTGAAGAAAATAAGAGATATTCTTGCATAGGTGGAGCAGTTTATCAAGGTTGATGATGTAAAAAAAAGAGATATATCATACCCATATGACGTTAAACCGCATGAATCTAAAACATCTTTGATCGAGCGGTAGTGAAGGAATGATATCGGGCACAACGAGAGCACGAGGGCCCTAGTAAGCAGGGATGGCCTCATATTATCATAATTTAGTGCATAATATGTTGGCATCTGGCCACAAGATATGAAATCTTCACTTCTCCTCTTATCGAAATAACCACGATCACCCGAACTAAGATTGTTGTCACCTCAAACGACTAATCCATATTGGAGAGCTAGTCTAGTTTGTTAGGCGCAAGGAGGAGGATGCCAAGATGAAAAAAGTTATGAAGGCTTAGCATACAAGGGGCATCAACAAAGAAAATATGATAAGGGAAACAAATAGTGGTTACTTGCAATTTCTGGCGGGGATACGTTTTTAGGGGTGGACACCGCATCCAGGAAATTATATAAAAAAGATCTAGAAGTGCAGTAGGTCGATGGGTCGTCCTACACTAATTACTGAGACTTAGTGGCTACCTTGACATTTAACGATGATGATTTGTGGGGAGTTGCACATGGGGGAGTGATGGTTACATAAGTCTTGGTGGATGCGTGGATTTTCGCGAACATAATCTTCAGAATGCTTAAAGTGCCTCCATACAAGTCAACTAAATATACACTAGTCGAGTACAAGGAAAAATCACCCCAGTTTATGGGGGAGGTCGAGCTAATGGTGACCATTGGCCCATGTAATACTAAAAAGAGTTTAAGTTATTTTTTATGATATCGGATGCCCCAAACTCCTATCATACAATCATCGGCAGACCGTGATTGCACCAAATGGAAGCGACGCCTTGTACATTTTGACAATACCTGAACTACCCGGCCAACAACGTGGTTGGGATCCTCAAAGATAGTGGTGAGCCGCTAGGACTTGTTACACTTTCTACATAGATTTAGTGGAACCTCCCATATAGCAATTAACCAGTAATAGGGAGGAGGGTCAACAGTGAGAGCTCCCCCTATTGCATGAAGAGGTTGACGACCCGCAAGACGATGATTAGTTTAGCATTATCAACGAAGAAGTGGAAGATGAATCTGTATCAGAGGACAAAAGGGTCCACATTGGTAGCAAACTTGACCATGTCTTTAAAAATAATTTACTTACTTTATTGTAGCAGAATATAGAAATTTTTGCTTTGAGGGCAAACAACATGTCAAAGGTTAGCTCGTCAGTTATCCGCTACGAGTTTTCTGTCAATAAGCAAGTGAGAATAATCCCTCTAAAAATAAGGATTTTATCCTCTGAGAAACCCGAGAAACACGTTCACAAGGATTTTATCAATCGGTCTCAGACTTCTGTTAGCGAGGTGTTAGTGAAAGTACATGAGGGGTGCAGAAAATGGTCTAATACATTAGTAAGACGCTTCTAGACGTGAATGCCAGGTACATAAACCTATAGTATATAGCTCTTAGGCTGGTGGTAGAATCGAGAAATATGTGATCGGACTTTCAAGGTTACACCATCATCCAACCAATATTATTTCCCCATAAAGAGTGTGCTACAAAATCTAGGAATATCGGATCGGCTAACCATATGGTCAGTTGAAGTCCGGATGTATAAAATCACCCATAAGACATGTAACACAATCAAAGGCTAAGCAATAAAATTTTTATAACTGAATTTGTGACAAGTAGAAAGCTTGAAGAAGGACGCGACCAGCCACACGATAGGATACCAATAGAGTGGGTAGTGGAAACTAACGACGCGTCAAGCACGAAACGAAGAGGAACAAGCATAATTTTAATATACCGAGCGGTTATAAAATCAAGTAAGCTGTTCAATTTGTCTTTGAGGTAACCAACAAGATTATATAGTACAAAGTTGTTTGGGGTGGTATGAAGTTGGCCCACATTTGTGGGCGAAAGCCCTATAAATTCACCTTGATTCACAATTGATGATAAATTAGGCTAAAGTTCTCTATAATATGAAGCAAGAAACAACGCACAAGTATTTAGAGGATCACCGAGAGTAAAAAAACTAAATTTAAACATATATTTTACGGGCAAGTGTTGTGCCTAGATAACTCTATCTCTAACCTATTGGATAAGGAAACCGTCTCTGGTATCAGCATGTTCGTTATCCTACAACACAATCCTACGCTAACCATAGGTACACCTAATATGAAAATCTTAGTAATGAATACAGGTGAAGATTGATGGCAAGCATACCTATCGTATTTGTGCGATCATATTGTCCCGAATGACAATGTAAGGGTATGTGCATTGCAACTGTGAGCAACAAAATACATAGTGATTGATCATTTACATAAAACGTTATACCCTCATTTTATTGTGTTGTCTCAAACAGGGCGAGACCTTAATCATTCTTCAACACATGCACGAGGAGGAGGTTGGGGCCCACTGCGAGAAGCGCATCTTGATACGGTAGTTTTTCTTGGTAGACTACAACTGGCCCAAATTGAAAGCTGATACTGAAGGGATAATGCACGGTTGTTACCCTTGCCAGCAATTTTCCAATATGTGTCAATTGTTGAGCGAGCCGATGAGCGTCACCCTTACACCCTACTCCTTCAACAAATGGGGATTTATTTAGTGGGGTCACTTCCCATGGCTACGAGTAAATGAAAACACTTAATTGTGTTGGTGGATTATTTCACCAAGTGAGTAGAAGGTAAGGATTTGTACCAAACGAGAGCGCAAGAATATCTGAGTTCATGCATAATTAGATTATATCCCGTTTTGCAATCCCATGTATCTTGACAAATGACAACATATCTCAATTCCAAAATATCATCCCAATGACTTTCTACAGATGATATGAAGTGGAGAAACATGTTTCAACACTATATCACCCACAATAGAATAGCCAAGTCGAGGTAACAAACTAAACTATCATGAAAGGTATTAAAAATAAAATAGAATGAGCAAAAGGGAAGTTTCCATATAAGCTCGCGGAAGTCTTTTCGGCTTACAAGACGACCCCCTGTTTGGCAACGGATGAAACCCATTTCTCCCTAGTGTACGGTATGGAAGCACTCATCCTAGTAGAGATCATCAGCCCCGACCATCAGATTAACAATTACTTAGATAATTCAAATGAGGACAAACGCTAGGGTACGATCAGAGCACTACAAAAGTTTGATGAGAAGTTGGTTCAATTACAGGCTCAGAACAATGGCCATCCATTTAAGAGACATAGTTGTAAAGAAAATATTGCATGGAGCAGGGGACAAGAATGCAAGGAAGCTCGGTCCCAGTTGAGATGGGCCTTACACAGAGTTATCTCCAAGGAATACAACCGTACATATCTCGGGACAAATGTGGAAGCCAAGGTTCTTAAACACCCGTGGAATATTAACCATTTAAAATTGTATCGAAGCACTCTATAAAACAAATATGCACTCTTTTTTTATTCATATCATGGGCCCTGAAAAAATCCACTAGTTATTTGAAATGCTCAAGGAGGGCAAGAAATTTTCCTTGAAAAACAAGTGTAACGATACATTCAAATCGCTTACACAATATATGACCTTCCCATAAGTAATTTCAGCCCCCACTCCTGTTGGGCCACTTTATCTTTATCAATCGTCTCAGATTGTTGTTAGCGGGGTGTTAGTGAAAGAACACGAGGGGTGCAGAAACTGGTCTAATACATTAGTAAGACCCTCCTAGACGTGGATACCAGGTACATAAACCTATAATATATAGATATTAGGTTGGTAGTAGATCGAGAAATATGCGATCGTACTTTCAAGGTTACACCATCATCCAACCAATATTATTTCCCCCTAAAGAGTGTGCTACAAAATCTAGGAATATCGGATCGGCTAACCATATGGTAAGTTGAAGTCAAGGAGTATGAAATCACCCATAAGATGTGTACCACAATCAAAGCCTGCTAGGCACACAGAAAAGCCTAATAAATGAGAGCTCAGTATAACACTAAGTAATGCATTTCATCCATCCACAACTAGTTGTGTAGGACATATGCATATTGAGCTAAAAAGTTCAGGAATCAGAAAGGGTAACGGCAACCGTAAACCCCAGTCAAACATGGTGGTGTAAAGACAAGTCTTATTTTCTTTTGTCTGGTAAGGTTGTTCTCCGAGTACCGACACCCTCACTATCACATCGTTAGGCATCTCGTATCTAGCCCAAAATTCCCAAAAGTCCATCATCTATAAGGCACCTATATTTTTGGGTTAACCGTGAGAAATACTCCTCCAATAATAATGAGCTCTCATATTCTGATTATACTCATGCACGGTTACTAGAACGAATGCATGACTTATTAGAGCAAGAGAATTATAGGGATAACTCACGTCTAGCAATATTACTAGTAAAAGGGTTTTCCCAACACCCAAGTGAGTTAGGGCTAACATGGTACACTAGAGTAGGGTAACCTAATACGACGCTATTAGTGGGAATCAAAAGAGATTTAAATGAAGTTAGGATACATATATACCTTTTTACCAGCGGCGACTACGACAAATTTAAATGGCTAACAGCTTTGGCTGTCGAGAGTAGTCTATTTTCTGCTACGAACACAAAGTTACTTTCAAAATAATATAGCATTTAAAAAATTAAGCAAACAATTTTGAATCTAATCGACTCTATACTACACGCATGATGAGACAGCAGTTTCATTTATATTAATTACTAGCACGTTTCCTCATAATCGAAGCGTCATACTACATCAAAACGGGTTTATATTTTAGAACTATCATATCACACATGTTGTCTTGTAAGCGTCACATATCACACTACTGTTGGAAAATTATCATTCCATTGTCAGATATACTACAACACATAACCACATAATAAATGAATGAATCACAAATTTTACTAGCTGCTCTGCCTTGTAACATTTTATTCCATCGATTATATATTTTCAACATATAATCCATGAACCAGGGAAGTGCCCTAATGAGGACACTTCCATCAACTAGTAGATCAAGAAAAGTCTAAGCAGATAGAAGTAATATGAGACACAAACAAGATCAAACTGAGGGTTTCTTTATGTAAAACTGAGGCGACCTATAATTAATACATCAATACAACACTCGATATCAAGTGTCCAATGTAAAACCAAAGGGTATCAACGTCATAGCCGAATAATTAGTAACCCATCAGGTAAGATCACCGCTAGCAATAACCGTGTTGAGGTGTAAACCAAAAGACGTATACACTATCTTAAGAAAATCAACTGAGACGAGGTCTTACCAAGCAAAGGCCACGCGTGAAGGAATAATGGATAGAGCGAGACTCGTCAACGAACATCGTATAGTTATCGACGCCTGATGACCCAAGTCATCAGTTACCATTATTAAAGGAGTCATAAAGGCAGTTAACTCCATTTAAAGGGTTCTTGACTTAAAACGGCTAAAAAGACCATGACTAGAGTAATGGTCATAGTTATAAGGGCATTACCATAAATTTTGGTCCACAAACAAGAAAATAAATTATGGAATTAGTGGGAAAATAAAACTTCTTTGTAAACAGTATAAATAGAGTCACATTTATATAAAAATGGATTTTTCTTCTCTGATTAATAAGAATTACTACTTGGCATACTACTTGTTGTATTTTCCTTAACAAGTATGATCTCTTGTGAGACATATAAAAACATAAAGCAATCTACCCTAAAGTTTTTGAACTCCCATTGAACCAGAGTTTGCTTCATCTTAGAGTTCCAAACCTTTGGGGCTGGTTTCAAACTATATAAGCCTTCATGTAGTTGACAAACATGGGTAGGGCTTTCAAGATTCTCAAAACCCTCAAGTTGAACCATGAAAAAATTCTCAATACTAAAATAATTTAGAAATACATTTTTCAATATCGAGTTCCCCCATATTCCATCATTTGGACACTAATTATCCTGATGGTTGAAGCTTTTATCATTAGGCCAAAGATTTCAAATAAATTTATCCTTGGATTCTGGTGGAAAAACTTTTAGCCAGAAGTCTTGCCTTATAACGCTGGATTGAGCCATTTGAACCCAACTATGTTCATTGTGGATGACCAATGAACTCGAGACCATGTGTGGTTGTGCATTAAGACGTTGTACTATATTTTCATAGCGTGAACCTAGTTAAGATCAATAACAACTTTATAAAACATTATAGGTTCCTTTGACTACTCGGTATAATAGTAAGACCCATATATATAACCTTAAGCTCAGAGATTCTTAGTTTAGCTCATTTGGTCATATGATGATAGTTAGATGTGTTGTTTCTTTATGTAGTATTATTGGGAGTATAAAGAGGTAGGTTAGTGTCTAGTAGAAACAAGACATTTATATCCCTTATGGGTGTCACTATACCTTAGAAAAATAAATTTAGTATAATTATACTAAAATTTATGAGGTGGATAAGACGTCAAATATTGGAAGCATGCACATTCAAAGATCTTAGGAAGATGTAGTTTGGATTTTTATGAAATAATATTTTGTGAGTAATATCAATTAAAATATGGGTCTTTAGTTTGTTTATAAAATACACACTACTTAGAACAACATATAGTCATAATTAATAGGGTAATTTAGACTAAGAATTGTCTCCAAAACATGCATGTGAATCATTTTTACCCTACTACTTTGAGGAAAAGAGTAAGGATATGATATTTTTCAAAATATTCCAAACTCTTTAACTATAAGAAGAAAATATGAACTTCTCTCCCAAGTAGATTGAATTTTTGTAATTTTTTATTAAACTTATTTTCAAAAAAAGTTTTAATAATTTTAAAAACAAATAAGGCCTCACTTTTATGTTTTAAAGGTTAAGGTATGTATACATGGTATGATCATCCAAAAATAAAATTTAATATATATAGCCTAACCCAGATTGTGTCGGGTTTTCCCCCATAGATCATAATGAACTAGATCAAGAACATTTGCACAGTGAGAGTGAGAGTTTGAAGAGGGTGATGTTTGTGACTTGCCTAATTGGCAAGCATCACATAAAATGTTTTAAATACCTAAGACTATTAGGTAAATTACACTCATATAGAAGAATAAAAATGACTATACTTGAAGGGTGGCCTAGTTTTCTATGCCATAATTCTCTTAGGGAAACTAAATTATTAGATGCCATTGAATGACTCTTAATATGATAACTTTAACAAAAAATATTAGGTTGGCTAACATACACCTTAGACTAAAATAGACTAGAATAAAGTGAATCATCCATAATGTAGAGATCATTTTTAGTGCTCCCTCTAAGTAGGACCTTCCATGTGGCTTTGTTTTTCACAAAACAAACATAGATATAAAATTCAATGTAAACAAGATTGTGTAAACCTAGTTGATAAACACAAAACATGTTTTTATTTATCATTAGAACACATGATATTCTTTAGGTGATTGATTTAGTTGTGGTTGTGGATAATTTATAGTTGTCTAAGTGTTTAATGAACAACTTCTTACCACTACCAAAAGATATAGTCTTATTACTCGTGTACTCATCATTCTCACTCATTAAGTTAGGTTTGTATGTAATATGATAACTAGTACCACTATCAATATACCATAAACTATCTCATACACATTGTTCTTGAGAAGCTAGAAAATCTCAATATTCGTAACCGTTTTTGTTTTGTTCATTAGCAGCTTATCCCATAATTACAGGATCATCCGTAAAGTAGCAATAAGCACCATTATGCCATATTTTCCGTAAATATGGCAAGTCAACTTATTAGTTTTGTAACTTTCACCCCTTCCTCCGTATTTATATTTTTCATGTAGTTACCAGAGTAGTTGTTATTGTTTCTTTCTTTAGAACCCATGTCATGGCCTCTTAGAAAGCCAATATTTTGGTGTCTTGAGTTATTATTGTTGTACCCATTCCTCCGTAGTTTCCTCTTCCATGTAGTTACTATAGTATTTTTTGTTGTTTTTTCTTTTATAAACCCTATCATGGCCTCCAAGAAATCCACCATTTTGGTGTCTTGAGTTATTATTATTGTTGGTAGGTGTATTGTCTGTTTTGTTGGCTGAAACATTTATTGTAGCTATGCTAGAATTGGTCATAAATCATTGCAGCTTATTTAACTATTCAAGTTTGCTTTAAAAGGTCAATAAATTAGCTTGTCGATGGTACTAGTTTTAAATTTATTTGTCAGCTAAATTCAAAACAATGAGAGTGTAGTACGAATATATACCAATTAAAACATGTGATATTAGGTCATTTATAGCACTATGAGAGCCAACAAGGGTTAGATTATCTGTAAAAAATATATTTTTCTAGGTATTGCTCCATTGTGGAGTTTCCATTTCCTGTTCTTCGAAAATCAGATGGGTAACTCTTCATCTTTTTCAGACCAATAAAGCAATTTTTTCAGATGGTACTAGTTTTAGATTTATTTGTCAGCTAAATTCAAAACAATGAGAGTGTAGTATGAATATATACCAATTAAAACATGTGATATTAGGTCATTTATAGAACTATGAGAGCCAACAAGGGTTAGACTATCTGTAAAAAAAATATTTTTCTAGGTATTGCTCCATTATGGAGTTTCCATTTCCTGTTCTTCAAAAATCAGATGGGTCACTCTTCATCTTTTTTCAGACCAATAAAGCAATTTTTTCAGATGGTACTAGTTTTAAATTTATTTGTCAGCTAAATTCACAACAATGAGAGTGTAATATGAATATATACCAATTAGAACATGTGATATCAGGTCATTTATAGAACTATGAGAGCCAACAAGGGTTAGATTATCTGTAAAAAAATATTTTTCTAGGTAGAACTCTTCATCTTTTTTCAGACCAAGAGAGCATGACTGTAGCATCTTATATGCCTTTATAGATATCTTTCCCTATTAGTTGGACTGCTACTTCAAGGGCACTAATATTATAAACTCGCCCAATAAATAATTGGTGTTATTTTTGGTTCATTTGGCATATTCTTGTTGGAGAGAAGACTTTTAGCAGCAGAAGAGCCTGGGCTTGTGAAATCAGAGCTCAAGACTAGTGATTCTATGTTAGTTGTTGAAGGATATCTTCCATTGATTCCAAGTGAGAGCAAAAATAAGATAGAGAATTTAAGAAATTTGTTTTTCTTTATATTTTTATTAAATTATTCTCTACGGATTACAATATTTGTCTAGTTACAAAATTATAGTAAAGATTAAGGTTGATACCTAGGAATTATGAAATGTAATTATGAAATGTACGATCTTATCTTTTATAAAAGATTCATTATGCTATGTAATATAATTGTAAGGCTGGTTTAAATTTGAAACGTTGTAACATACTGATATTTTAAATGGTCTTGTGTGGGTTGCTTGAACGAGTAAGGCTTGTGTAGGAAATAATTCTAGTTCATGAAATGGTATGCTCTTGTTCACAGTTGACTTCACCAATACACATCATTTTATGTTGTAACTGGTTAACTCTAGAGAGCTCAGACTGATTATGTTTAGCAGCTCGAGCAACATTCTCTATTTTTCTTTCACGAAACACATCTTCCTATTTGTTGAAATGGATTTGTTCTTATACTTATTTCTTACAATTCATTTGCTCTCTTTTTTTAATTGTGAGCTTATTTCTGACTTAGTGGCATTTTGAAAAGAAGAGGTTCAATAAAGTTATTGTATATTTTGTAATCATAAAATATAAACAAACAAACAAAAACACATACGACAACCAAAAATACGTATTCCTGTCATTTTGAAATCCATTTCATAGAAAATAATATACAGTTTAACTACAATTATATTTATTTGGAAAAAAACATAACCAAACTTGTCCATTTTTTTCGAAAAAACAAAAAATTAAACGCACAAATGGATAGGACAACTGGAATAGAGATAACAAAATCTTCGTAATCATTCACATCTCAAACTATTTGTACAAAAAAAATACAGTCATCAAGTCATGTTTTCACATAAAAAAATATATATCAAAGATGAAAATATTTTAAAATCGAAAAAAAATATTAAAACTCAAACAGAGTAATAGAAGTCGAATGACATTTTTTACCGGATAAAACAAAATTATTTCTGAAACATCATTTGAATTCTAGAGTAATATCAAACAAAAAAATATGGGGTTAAAATATATAAAATAATATATCAAGAATTTTAAATCACATAATGCAGGAATTTCAACACAAGAATGTATCAATACTACACAAGAATGATCACTCAATCATCAAGTTTGATTCTCATGAGAAAAACTATCTGCTCAGTACATCTAAGCACGCTCTAATAGGAAAATTTTGCTTCTCATAAACCCCTTTTGGATACCATAAAATCTTTCTTTGGCAAATTCAATCTTTCTGGTAACTTCAGTCTAACTTTCTCGGATTATAGGCATGTGTTCATTGAATTTGATCTTCAAGAAGACTTAAATAAGGTCTGGTACAGAAATGTATGGGTATTGGGCAGCAAAACAATGAGGCTTTTAAAATTGACTGGTCACTTCAATCCAATCAAGAGTTCCCAATCACCCCAGTCTGCGTATCTCTCCCAAACCTCCTAGAATTTATATACAATGAAGAAACTATTAGTGAAATAACGAAACATACGGGGACACCTTTGAGAATCTGGGTTCCAACAAACAACGGAGCGAGGCACAACCCTTGTAGATTCTGGGCAAAAATAACATTTGAAAATCAGTAATACACAAATTATACATTAAATTTGGTGAAGAAGATAATTACTGGTTTAAATGTGAATTATGATTCTCATCCTAGGTACTGCAATATTTGTTGTCACATTGGTCATTCAAACATGGAGTGCAAGAAAAGTACTACAATCCTAAGTTATGAATCCACAAGACAACTTCCCCAAACAAAGGTGGTTAAAGAAGGGTTCCCAAAGATGAAATCTATCATAGTTAATAAAGAAGACAGTAGGTCGAATCAAGAGAAATGCTCTGTTAATCCCAATTTTGTAGAAGAAACTTCTACAAAACCTAAACATCACACTTCTCTCCCCGAAAACAGTCAGGACACTGGAAACTTTCAAGACACTTTTACAAGAGTAAAATATCTAAATACTAACCTCACAGCATCTGATCCAGATATAATAGAGGCTCTCCACACAATCAACAAAAAATCCCTCTTTGAAGATCACCAGCCTATCATTAAACCCTCATCTCCAACGAAAGAAACAACTGGTAGTCTCCCTAATTCTCATATTAGTATAAAGATAGAAATGGAAAATGAGTTCAAGATAGGTGAAAAGAAGAAAACCAAGAAACTCAACAGCTGGAATCCTAAGGGGCCCTCTTCTGCCAAACTAATTCAGCTCAAAAGAGCTGTTAAACTCTCTCAATCCAATAAATGACAATATTCATCTTAAATTGGAATTTGAGAGGGTTGGCAAACAAATAAACAATTAGGAGATTAAATTCCTTCTTTTAAACCAAGTTTTGTGGCTATTCAAGAACCTTTGATCAACATTTCCAATATCCAGTTGGTCGCCAAGAATTTGAAATTCAATTGTTACAAAGGGAATACCAATAACAAGATCTAGGTTATGTGGAAAAAAAATTAACGTATAGATTCTTTTGAATGATGATCAGATCTTACACATAAACATCTATTACCAAACATTCAACAAAGAGTTTAGAGGCACTGTCATCTATACTAAGTGCAAAAGAGAACTCATGATGAGTCTCTGGGACAATCTCAGGTTCTTAAGCGATCCTCTTAAAGTATGGAACATCTTTGGGGACTTTAATGCTACTACAAACCCTGATGAACAACTCTCATATACTATTAATTACTCCAAAAGCATTGAATAATTCAACAATGCAATCGTAGACTGCAATCTCATGGATGCTCGGTTCTGTGGGCTTAGATACACTTAGACAAATGGAAGGAAATGGAAATTTCTAGATAGAGTTCTCTACAATTCTCTATGGCTGAATTATTTTGACAAAACTTTTGTTGTTCATCTGGCTAAAACCTGCTCTCTACCAATTCTTGGAAAACTAAATCATCATTTAAATTTCTCAACATGTGGGTGATGCCCCCTGGTTTCATGGACTTGGTAGATAAAAGCTAGTTTTGGCACAAGCTTAAAGAGTTTAAATAATATCTTAAAACATGGAATACTGAAACCTTTGGTAATATCTTCGATGCCATTAAACAAGCTGAAAAAGATATAAACATCATGGAAGCCATCTACCAAAACTCTAACTCACATGAAGATAAAGCTCTGGTAGGAAAGGCCAGGGATATCCATCTCACTTTAATGGATAGGGAAAATGCATACTTGAAACAGAAAGCTCACTCAATATGGTTGAAGGACAGTGATAGATTAACAGCAACGTTTTATAATTTTGTTAAAAATAGGATCAAGAAAAACAGAATTAATCATATTTGGGATGGGACTCGTCGGCTTGACACACAGGAAACCATCAGCAATTCTGTAGTGGATTTCTTTCAGGATCTGTTAACTAACTCTTCTAGTGATAACGCTAATAAAGATATGATGGACTTGATTCATAATCTAGTGAAAGATGAAGACAATAACAAACTAATGGATATTCCTGATCCTAAAGAATTTTTTGGTATAATTAAATCTCTTAATTCTACTTGTGCAGCAGGCCCATATGGTTTCAATGGTAAATTCTACAAATCTTGTTAGAGTATCATCTTCAATGACCTTTATGATGCAATCCATAAGATGTTCAAAAGAAGTAATTTGGCTAAATGAATACAATCAACAACTATTTGTCTAATTCCTAAAGTCCCTCATCCTAACTCTTGGAAAGAATTTGGACCCATAAGTATAACTACCATGTTAAGTTTAATAGTTTCAAAGCTCATCAACAATAGGTTGGTTGCAATTATACCAAATCTTATCTCCGCAGAACAGGTAGCATTTGTCAAAGGCATGAATACTCAAGAAACGATTATGATAGCTTAAGAACTAAGCTATGACTTGAACTCAAAGACCAGGGGGGACAATATAATTCTGAAGAATGACATGGCCAAAGCCTTCAAAAGGCTCAATTATAGGTTTCTACTCAATATCCTGTCTGATTTTGGGTTTAATACTAACTTTCTATCCTTGGTTAACAACTGCATAAAAAATGTTCACCTATCAATCATAATTAATGGCGAAATGAAATGCCATTTCAGTTGTTAATATGGGTTTGAGGCAATGAGACCCCCTCTCTCCTAGCCTCTTCATGAAAGGGCAACAAATCCAATATATTTAAGAGAACTTGGAACTCTGTGACACCAAGAAAATATTCGTTCTTCTTATGGAGAGCCCTATTCAACTAGATTCCTACTGATTCTTCTTTGCAAAGAAATCACTTTCATCTCGCCTCGAAATGTCAATTTTGCAGCAACTCAGAATCTACAAACCACATACTTGTCCAGTGTTCTCAATCCTGGGGAGTCTGGAACGTTTTTGGCTCTCACTTTAAAATCAACATTGCGCCTAATATGACCCTTGCTCATCTTATTAGATCTTGGTACGGGTCTTCTTCTAAAGAGTACGATATAAGATCAATTCTGCCTCCAATTGTTATCTGGGTAATCTGGGCTTTCCGAAACAAAAAGAAGCATCTAATTCAGAATCCAAGCATAACATCAATGATAGACCATGTACTCTTCACTCTTTCTCGTCTTAACAAAGCAAATATGTTTAAAAACAGTCACTCGAGCAAAGATTATAAAGATCAGTCTGGGTTGTGTAAATCACATTACTAAAGCCAGAGCTCCCTTATTCCTCAAATGGAAAAATCCAAAAGCTAACCGCTACAAGTTTAACACAGACGGTGCTTGTAACAATTCTGGGGAAGCCAACGGTGGTGGTCTTATTCGAAACCACTATAAAGGATCTACGACAAAAATTCTCCGATTGTAGCTGAGTGCAGATCTTTATTAGACGATCTTCAAATTAGCCATTCTCAAAACATCTATAATTTGTACATCGAAATCGGCTCCAAAATTTTAGTGGAGCTTCTTCTTCAAAGAAAATCTACCTAGTATTTGGATCTCATTTTCGGTTGCTGCTGAAAACTAATCAAATCCGGAATGACAATACTCACATTTTTTAGAACAAAACAAATGGACTGATTGGTTATCATAAGAAGCTTCGAAAGAAATGAAAAACCAGAATTTCACTCTTGTTTAAGCTCTGAACTCCTTTAAAACAATTACTCTTTTTTGAGAGTTTGGATTTGGAGTATTTCAAATTCAGACCAGAATTATAACTAGCAAGATTAAAGAAGGTCCGCAATAACAAAGTCAAATCTTAACCTGGAAAGGATCTAACAATCATCCTCAGAAGTTTTGAGCTAATCAGATTTGTAGTCCGGCCATCTTCTCTTTGGAGCATCATCGAGCACAACATTTATCCCAGACGACAATTCAAATCAATTCTAATAGGTTTTGTTAGAATAGTCCCTGTTTGTTTTGAAATATTCTAATAGGTCCTTGTAAAAACAATTTCATTAATAACGGCAAATCCTTAGTAAAAAGAAAAAAACAGACCCTCTTGATAGAATTTTGGGTAGGCTAAAACTAATTATTTTATTTAAAAGGGTGAGATTAATTAACAAACCCCAAAAGACAAACGCTTTTTGGATGTTGACTATGTTATAAAAACATGGATGTCATCTAACATTTTGTATCATCTGGTTATATATAAAAAAAAGAAGATACTTTATATATTCATTGGTCATGTTGGAGCACGTACAGTACACGTTTGAGAAAAAGGAAAATTTCCCACTACACGTTTGAGAAACAGGAAAATTTCCGAATAGGACCTAACCGCGAAAGCCAAGTCAAGCTATACATTTCTGGTGGCGGAACTCCTTAATTAGTTATTATATATAACTTACACGAACACTTTGCGAGAATACACACATACACAAACAAACACCAAAGAAACCAAGAAAAGGAACAAGTTTTATCAATCAAAATGGGTGCACAAAATATTATCAAGTTAATTGCCGCCCTGGTAACATTCGTTGCTGTCTTAAGTGCGACGACGGTAGTGGCACCGCCACCGCGAATGGGACCGACACCTGCACCGCTAATGGAATGCACGAACGGCTTGACTACATGCTTTCCCTATTTAAACACAACCACAAAACCATCACTCCCATGTTGCGATGCCATAAAGAATTTAGTGGAGGATGAGGCTTGTTTGTGTTATATTTTGTCCCCTGGTCATCTGGCTTCCCAAGAAATCACCGAAGAACAAGCTCTGAGTCTCCCCGCTCGTTGCAGTATTCCCGTAGATGCTAGTACGTGCAAAGGTACGTAAACTCTATCATTTTTATTCTTTATTTTTCTAATGTATCACATACTTCTTTTTGGTAACGTATTAATTACTCTATTTTTACTTTTATTATTTTCATTGGACAGCTGGACCACCATCCTCACCACCGGCTCCATCTCCAGGTGATGATTCCTCTTCCGTCTTCTTCTTCTTAAGTTTCACCATTTAACATACTGTTGTTGTTATCTTTTAATTTTTATATTTTCGATTCGATACACATTGATAGTCATAATTTGACACATATATAGTACCGCTTTAGTTTGGTTCCTAATAGTATAAACAATTGGATGAACAGGGAAAGGGAAAGGGAAAGATAATGGAGGAGCGAATCAGATGGTCGCAAGCTCAGGCTTAATTGTCACATTACTTTTTATTTGGGGCTTCACTCTCTTCTTCTAGACTTTCAATTTCTTTTCTTTATTGATCATTTGCTTTTGGATTGTGTCGTTCATTGAACCGATTGTATGTGTTCATACATACATACATATATATATATATATATTGAAATTGGTATTATTTAATATCATTCTTATATTAATTACTATATATTTGTTTGTTTTTGTCTTTGTCGTTCTTATTGATCTGTAGTTCTTTATATCTTCTTATCTCATAATACTACCGACTTTAAATATTTACCATTTTAATTTATTAAGTAACAATTTTTTATTTTAATTCCAAAATTTTAATTTCAAATTCAAATTTAAACTATTATCCTCAACTTTAAATCTATAAATATTTCAGAAATAAAAAATTAGAAATTAAGCTAAAAAAGTACGGTTTCGAAATCCACGCCTTAAATAAATATTTGGAAAGTATATTTAACTATTTAATTCAAAAATTTGAACTAAAAACCATAATCTTTGGTTACCAAAAATCATATCTATGAATATTACAGAATCCATTTCCGGATAGTGGTTTCGATAATAATTTAATAACAAAAAATTATAAATAAATCTTATTTATACCATATTTTCTTTTAATTAAAACGTTATTTATGAAGCTTTAAAAATTCACATGGCAAATATATTAATTTTATTACACATATCCTACAACTAATTTATTTTTTTCATCAAGCTTCCTTATTATTAAAATAAGAATTGATTTTACAAGGACTTAAATAAAAAAAAAAACCACAACAATTTGAGGATCTAAGGAAAATTAAACAAAATAAATAAGGTTCTAATTTTGAATTAAGGGAGATGACTCCTCCATATCCATGGCGATCGACCACCTCTTGAAGAACCACACAACTAATCCATTATTCTCAAATATCCTACACCCAATATTTCCAGATGAATTACTGCTCTGAAGAAGTTAGGGATATCGTCGGATTTTAAATCGAAACATTTCCTAGAGTCGAGAGCATGATTGCAGAGCCAATCGGCAGCATTATTCTGCTCACAAAATATTTGTGAGATGCTCATTTAAGAGACAATCAAGCTTCTACATATATTGAGAATCGGATCAAGATACCAGGTGGATTTCCCATTGAATAAGCTCAACCAGAATTTTTTGAATCGATTTCAATGTCCAGGTTCAAAATTCCCTTAGAGTGACAAATCTGTAATCCATCCATCAAGGCCCTGCATTCGGAAACTATCGGTTTGTTTTTGCCATAGAGCCTGCCAAAGCCTCGAATGAACTCGCTACTGTGATTTCTAACCAGGCCACCACCACTGGCTTCTCCAGAGGCTTCACATGCTGCATCTGTGTTTAGTTTGAAGCGATTTGATTTTGGATTCTTCCACGTGAGAAATATAAGAGCTCTAATGTTGGTGAGGTGATTCACGCAGCTAAGTTTAATAGCATTTTTGTAATTACTGCTCAAATGCTTCCTTTTTAAGAGATTAGCGTTGTCCAGTCCTGACAGAATGTATAACATGTAGTCGATCATTGCTTTGCTACTAACTTTGTTCTTATGCTTTCTTTTATTTCTAGCTGCCCAGATTACCCAGGTGATGATCGGGGGAAAATCATTCTGATGTCGCAGACTTTAATCGAGGACCAGTACTAGACTCTAATCATGTGAGGGAGCACCATATTTGGAGTGATGCTGATGTTGAAAAACGAGCTGAAATAGTTTCACACTGCCCACGATTGGGAACATTGAACCAGAACATGGTTAGTAGTCTCTGCCTTGTTGCAACACTGGCATTAAGAAGCCAGTTGAAATTGTTTCTTTTGAAGAGCAACATCAGTGGGAATCCTGTTATAAAGAGCACGCCATAGCAAGAACGAGCACTTTCTTGGAGTCACCAAATTCTAAGTTTTAAGCAAAAGATTTGATCTGTTTCCTTTCAGGCGAATTTCATTCCGCATATCCTTTGAGTTAAACTTACCATCAGAAGACAGGGGCCAAATGATAGTATTAGGTTTAGAGTTAAGAGTAATGTTTGAGGTTTTTGTTATTTCAGTAGGGATGACATGCTGTCTGAGTTCATCAAAATCCCAGCTACCATTGATCCAAAACTGATTCACGCTAGCATCACCATAATCTCATAACCAACTCTTATCATCAGTGACATTAAATAGAATGAATGGATTCTTTGAACACCAACGATCCAACCAAAAGTCCAAGTTTTCCTAACCGGATTCCAGAAAATAAATCTTTCAGCTTTGTCTCTTATACTTCTGATCCTAGTCCAAAAATTTAGTTTCCTTGCAGATGGAGGAGCTAGGATAGGATGAAGATTATGACAGAAAATCGAGTATATTAACTTAGCCCAAAAGGAATTTTGAGCCCTAAAATTGTAGCAAAGTTTAAAGGAGTAAATTAGCTTCAAGTCTCTCAGGATTTTAAGGTTGAGCCCTCCCTCTTCGTGAGGTTTACAGAGACTATTTGAATTCGACCATACAATAGCTAGACTGTTATCTTTACTACCTCACAGAAATTTGTTGAAGAGTCTCTCAACTTTATCAATAACTGTGTGGGGAAGATAAGATTGTTGAATTAGAAATGTAGGATAGGCCAAAAGAACTGATTGAATTAAAGTAAGTCTCCCAGCAAATGAAAGCAAGGACTTGTCCCACTCTTAAATCATGTTTCTAATTTTAAAGATCATCTCATCAAAGTTACTGACTCTTGTATTATCACAGATGATTGAGCAAGATATTTGAAAGGAAGATGCTTGTGTTTAAATCCCAGACTCAGCTCTAACTTGTGCACTCTGTGAGCAGAAAATTTCTTAGAGATTATAATCTTGGATTTGTTGCTATTGATGACCTGACCAGAGATATTCAGGTAGTGAAGACAGAACTTATTAATCTGAAGAATAGAAGATGCAGAGTCATTGGTGAAGATCATTAAGTCATCAGCAAACAAGAGACAAGGTATGTTTGCATTCCCTCTAGCTTTAATCTTACACTAGGCTTCTCATCAGATGATCTTTTAAACCCTTTTATCAAGTACTCCTCAGCCAAAATGAAAAGGCTAGGAGATAGTGGGTTTCCCTGCCTAAGCCTTTGCGTAGTGTTGAAATAGCCTTTCATTTATCCATTAAAAATTATGGAGGAGTTTACATTGCTGATGCACTTGCTAACCAATAAAATAAAGTTAGTGTTGAACCCAAAGTTAGATTAAATTTCGATAAGAAACCTATGTTTGAGTCTGTCGAATGCTTTCTCCATGTTAACCTTTAATATGGAATTGCTCCCTTTTGATTTTAAGTTTATGTCCTGGCTTAGCTCATGAGCAATAAGAATAGTTTCGTGAATGCTTCTCCCTCTTACAAACGCTCCCTGTTCCTCAGATATAAGTTTAGGCAGAAAAACAACAAGTTTATTGTTGACAACTTTGGAGATGATCCTGTTTATCAATGTAGTCAAACTAATATGTCTAAACTTTTGCCACTTGTTTGGGTGAAGTGTTTTTGGAATAAGGCAGATTACAGTTTCTTGAATTCCTTTAGGGAAATTGCAGCCTTTAAAAACATCCTGGATAGCATCAGAAAGGTCAGTTGATATAATAGCCCATCAGCTTTTAAAAAACCCACCATTAAACCCATCAGCCCCTGCGGCACTTGTTGAATCAAGAGTGTTAATAATATTAAAAATTTCTTTAACATCAAGGATAGCCATTAATGTAGCATTATCTTCATCCTTAACCATAGAAGGAATAAGATTCATCAATTTTTCAGTTGAATCATGGTTAGTATTAGAAGAAGGGAGAGAACTGAAATAATCCACCGCATATTTACAGATATCATCTTAATTCTCCAGCCAACCCTTACCAGATCATATGCGATTTATCTTGTTTCTTCTAGCCCATTTCTTAACAAAATTATAGAAGGTAGCAGTGTTCCTATCATTGTCCTTTAACCCTTTACAGTGGAATTTCTACCTCCAGTAAGTTTCTTCCCTAACAAGTAAAGAAAGGTGAGAAGCTTTAGCTTTGTTGAGCAGATTTTTATCAATGGGATCAAGGGAATTCTGGTATGCATTCTCTCTAAAATTAATTTCTTCTTCAGAGGTCTTGATGGCGTCAAACACATTCTCGAATACATTACTGTTCCAAATCTTCATATCAGCTTTTAACCTTTTTAATTTAAACTAAAACATATGTAAAGGGTTGCCAACCATCTCCCAAACCAGCTCTTATCCACACATTCTAAGAACTCATGGTGCATTACCCACATATTCAAAAACTTGAAAGAACTCTTGATGATATTATGACTAAATAATATAAAGATTGAAACAGGGCAATGATCTGAACAGTTTCTGGCTAAGTGGACAACCTTCGTGTTACCAAAATAGTTTAACCATGGAGTGTTGTAGAGCATTCTGTCAAGACACTTCCCCTTTCTCCCATTTGACCAAGTATACCATGAACCATTAAATCCAGCAACAGTAAGATTGCAGTCCATTATAGCTTCATTAAAATCATCAGCACTTCTGGTGCAGGTTGAAGTACAAGAAAGCTGCTCAGCAAGGTTTGTGATAGAGTTGAAATCGCCAAATATTATCCACTCAACAGAAGGTTCCTCAATAGCCCTTAGAGTGTGCCAAAGAGTCTTTTTGAGTTCTCTTTTGCACTTAGCATAGATCACAGATACACGAAAGTCTTTGTTGAGAAAATTGTGGTGTATATTAAGATGTAATATTTGATCCTGATCCACTAAGATATCAACATTGAACTCTTGATGCCAAAGAACCTAAATCTTGTTACTGATATTTGCATATGAACAACTGAAATTTAACTTGTTTGAAATCTTCTGTAAGTTACTCATCTGCGTTATAGGCTCTAGTATAGCAACTAGACTTGGCTTTGATGATTTGCATAAATCTTGAATTCTTCTGATAGTATTTTTGTTTCTTATTCATCTCACGTTCCAGTTCAGAATGGAAATTGTCATTTAATGATTAGAGGAGGTTTAGGAGCTCTTTTGAGCTTGATTAGCTTAGAGGAAGATGGTCCTTTGGAGTTCCAGTTTTTCAGTCTTCTCGGTTTTTTAAGATCATTCTTCTTGCAATCTTCATGATGCAAATCTTCTTTGCTAACAAGTGACTCAATAAGGCTACCAAATGTTTCTTTTGTTGGTAAAGAGGAATTAGTAGGAGTTTGTTGCGATTAAATATTGAATTCCTCGCTAAAACTTGCAGAGCTTCTGTAATATCAGAATTTTGACAATTTGACAGCATTCATTATTGCTTGAGGATGGTTAATGAAGAACTTCACTAGCCTTATTTATCACATTAAGGTTAGTATTATTATCATTTTCTCAATATCTTCAGTCAAAGATCCATAACATTGTTAGGTTCTCTGTTAACAAGAATAGTCTTCAATTTTGAAGGCAATCCATTCTGGGTGTTCAATTGCGTTTTGTTTTGATTGTGAATATTTTGAGAGATTAAGACTTTCTTGCACTCACAAATAGAATGTCATATATGAGAAGAGACACAACAGTATTCCAGATGCTTGTCATAGATTATATATAACCAAAGATCTTCTTTCCCAAACTTGATTAATATGTAATTGATCAATGGCTTTGAAATATCGATTTCTGCCCAGAATCTACAACAGTTTTGTTTCACTTTATTCACCTTAGGAACCTAAATTCTTAGGGGAATACCAACTACTTTAGCAACCTCACCTATTATTGATTCATTGTACATAAACTCTGAGAGATTTGGCATAGTTACCCAGATAGGTGTTAGAAGATATTCATAGTTATGATCAAATATCGGTGTCCATTTTTGTAATCTAATGATTTTGCCACCAGCATTCCAAACATTCTTGTACCTGATATTCTTTAGATCCTCATAACTGTAAAATTCCACAAAAACGTGGGATCAAATTGGTTATTGGGCAGTGAAAATTGTTGCCTATAATCCCATAAAGAAATGTTGTACTTGGCTTTACAATTTAATTTACCCAGGAAGCTTTTTATTGTTTGAAAGATGGTTTGCCTGCAGCAAACTTACTAACAATGGTGTGCTTTGATATTTTCTGGAGGGTTAGTTTATCCTTGCCTGCAAAACTTATCACCGAGTAGTCCCTGTTGTGAGTAACTGCCATATTTTTGTGTTCGAAAACTTAATTTACACGTTTTAGAGTTTTCTGCATAAGAACGCAGATTTGAAGATGTATCTTTTGTGATTTTGGTTTTCTTATTTCTTACAATTGTGTTTTCGTAGGCAGGATTGTTCCTAACAAGATCAGCATCACCGAGAGACTGATAAGGGTTTCTTGAATAAACATCACTGCTTTGTTCATCTTTGCTCTGTTTCCTTAGCGGAGGAAATTCAGAGTCATATGGCAGCAAATTTTCAAGGCAAGATTTTGAAGAGATGGGAGAAGATGATGGAGTAATCTCACCATCCTCCATGAAGAGGTCTGATTGAAAAAATCAACCACCATTAAAAGCCAGAATTCAAGAAATCAACACTCTATTTTACAACTAAATCTTTTATCTTAGTGCTTTACGTTTTTATCTTTATTTTCTAAAACTAATTACGTGAACATCACACTATATCTATATAGTACATGATTTATCATCATCTATTTTATAGCCCTTCACAACTTTGCACACAAGATTCATTGTTATTTGTATATTTTATTCAAAATTATTTTTATTTGTTTAAAAAAAACATTTTTAAATATTTTAGCATATTAGTTACGTTATTCTAATTTTAAATACATTTATTTTTAACAACACTAGCCACGACATATTTCAGCCACTTTTAATCAGATAATCTCATCAGTATATTCTATCAAATAATTTTATAGTATGATATATACTGCAGTAACTGCATGATACTCTAATTCTGATCCAGTTTTCCACTGATATTGGTAGCATTCCAAATATTTTTGTATGCCAACCATATTATCTTTAGTTCAAATACATGGACCTATTATGTTTGGTTTCAAATGATTTAATAACGAATGGTCTATAAATTTTATCATGTCTGGTCTGGCGTGATTCCGTAATGTTTGGTCTCTCAATTTTAATATGTTGGTCTCACGTGATTTAATAATGTGTGATCTCTCATGATAATAATGTGTGGTCTCGTATGATTAATTATGTCTCGTTTCACATATCTTTTTATGCATGGTCTCGCATGGTTTTTATACATAGTCTCGCGTATTTTTTATGTCTGATCTAACATGTTTTCTAACAAAAATAACATCATTAATGGATCGAGTTTTGGTCTTTTTAAAAAACAAAGTCGATAGTACTTATAAATTTTTTTCCGAACTACAATTTACAAAATACAGACGTTTTAAAAAATAAAATAAAAAAGATAAGACAAGAAAGCTTTGTTTTAAAGAAATAGAAATTGTTACGCGATTGGAATATGAGTATTTGAGATATTATTAGGAAATAGGATGTTTGGATTGAGTTTAGTATATAAAATAGATTATATAAAATAGGTTATAGTAAAATTTGAGGTACTAAATAAGAGTAAGAATTTAATGTTGGATATATTATTGCGTGACAGTTTCCAAATTTTTGAAATTATTTTCTCACCCATAGTTTCGTATAAAAATGAATTTTTACTAATTTATAGGTAAATTAATCTAGTTTTATTATATTTATATTTAAAATAAAATTATGTTTGTTTAATTAATTAAATTATTTATTTATTTTATTTAAATTGATACTTAAGTATTCTAATCTCGGTTCGAATCTTATATTTTTTATTTTTTATTTTTTTTTATTTAATATATTTAAAGAAACTATATCCTAAAATTTTGAGTTGCTATATTTAATAAAATTTTGTCCTCTAAATTTATATATCAATTTTTTTAAAAAAAAAGAGGATAATTATTATTTTTTATGTTTTAATCGGCACAGTCCATCGACTATCAAATTCATATATATATATATATATATATATATATATATATATATATATATATATATATATATATATATATATATATATTATTAAAACTTGTTTGGTAAGGTCTCGTGACTATCCGATTTCACTAAAGTTAGTTCTATAAATTAACAAAATGATATTATATAATATCAAAGTTATGTGTCAAAATGTTGAAATATAGTCATTTGATTTTAGTATGGACGATATCATCTTGTTCATGCTAAAGTTGAGGGATTAATTATGAGACATTGTGATGTGGATTTTGTGTCATATGACCAGTTTCTCAGCATCATCTTTCTACTCGATGAAATTTTTTCGATTCATTCTTCTCGAAGTAATGCCATTATCTTTTTTTGCTCCACTTTTTCCTTTTCCAATTTGGAAATCAGCCTCACAATATGGTAAATAGCAAGAGAGTATGTTTCTCAGTTCTCAAGCATGAAGCATTTGGTAATGGTGGAGTTCCCTCGAGCTGGAGAATATCCTTGTTCGTTTTGAATATTGACCTCATATAGACCACCCACCAGACTTTGAACTTCAAGCATTTGTCGATTCTTTTCTGGAGGAAGTGAAGAGTTTTCTGATATTTGAGCATTTTAATGCTCGAGCATGGGAGGGGTGGTCACTTGGTCCTCGATGTGAACATTTCCTCGTCGGTCTTCGACTTTTTCTTATTCTCATTACTCTTTTTTCCCATATTATCCCTTGGTGTGTGTGATGTTTAAATTCTTTTCAGGGTCAGTGATTTTTCTTGTATCTGACTCATGTTAGCCCCAGAAACATCATATGTTGGTTCATTAGTTTTCTTCGCTTCTGCAACACTTTTAGTAGATTTTTTGGGCCATCATCAACAGTTTATACTTGAAACAATCTTTTTTAACTCTGACTTTGAGCCCTCTTCTTGGTCGGTAGATAAACCATACCATTAACAACTTCTACTTACTTGAGAACCTCTGAGGCGCGAAGTAGATTCAAAAATTATTATGAGGAAAGATTGACTTTTGATTATCAGCGCTAGAGATGGCTCCAAACTAGGTTGGTCAGTGTGAAACACTTGTGGAACCCATTTGACCAACTTTCCTCAACCCACTAGTTTAGCTTCCTGAAATCCTCTTTGGTAACTTTCAAATGTTGCTGAGAGTTAGGTATAACTACAAAAAAAAAGTACAACATAAACTTTGAACGACAAAAGTTAATAATAATTATAGTTTTATCCAAAACAAGATGAACTTACTTATGATTTACCATTCCTTTGAGACCTTCTCAGATTACTCTTCATGAAGATATTATTGTCATTCTCCTAGTCGCTAACAGAGAAGAATTACTACTTTCAAGTTTTATCGGCCTCCAGAAGATTTCTTACCACCTTATACTCGTTCCCCAAAGTAATAAAGTAGAAAATGATACTAGGGTTCCTCTTATTCTTCAGAATAGTGGTTATACTTAATCCCACGGAGATCGACCAAGTATTTATTTTTAACATTCTGTAAGTTTCACTCGAGGACTTTGACTATTGCAGAAACAAGTTTGATTTTTGCTTCTTTGTTTTTGCTACTCTTTGGCTCTAGAGTCTTCATTTGTTTTTCTTTTATGATTTTTATCTCCCCATAAGCATCACCTCTTGCTTGGCCTGACATACCACCTTTTGATCCTATATTAGTGAACTTATCTATCTCAATCTTTGACTCATTAATTAGATGTATCTATTTATCTCCGGAAGTTAATAATATGTTTTGAGGCCCCTCCCGGTGTGTAGTTTGAGGAACTAAAAACCACTTTTGGCAATATTAACTTCGGGTGTGACTTGGGATGTAGCGGTCAAGTTTAATCATTTATTTTTATTCTCTTGATGATCATGAGAGCACTTCATTTTCTCTGAAGCTATCAAGGTTTTCTTCACAAGAGAACCTTCTTCAATATCTAAAGAACCTATCTGAATAAAATGGGTTCGATGTGCGATGCGATTATTTCCTTGAGACCGGGCTGGTCTAGAAATGTAAGTTTTTAACACTGAAAAACGTATAGGTATGGAGGATTATCCAATTCTAAATGCTTCTTAAAAAAACTTGTTTTGTATTCAATTACTTGAACAATTGCAGTGGGCCCTTCATCGTCTGGAAGCCCAGTAGCTCTTCTTGCTTCTCTTCTCGTGTCAGTTTTGGCAGAGAAAGATAACTAATGTTCTAGGGTTATTGATATGAAACATACAACTACGAATAGGGTGTATAGCATAAGGGTTAAAATTATTGTCGAGAAAGATTTTGTGAAGGTGATCGGGCTAAAAATAGAGGTTTGTGGTGGATTTTTTTTGGAATATTCTCTATATATCTTTGGTAATTTTAAGCTTATAGTAGATAATGTGAAGCTAATAGGCCATAATGTCGATTTATCAAGCAGAGTGACACGTTATTGATAAAGCCTAATATGAAGAATACTGAGAAAATAAAGTTGGTATATGAGAATATTCCATTAAAAGCCAAGATAAAGAAAGTTATGAGTGAAAGGTAAGATGGGAGGAAAATGATGTGTGAAGTTCCTACGAATATGGTAAAGCAAAACTAAAACAATGTGTTAAAAGCTACTCAAGGTTTGCTGAAGATAATTCAAAAGGACATGACCCTCTACTTATAGAAGAGGAATCATGGCATGCACCTTGGATACTTAAAGAAACTAGTTCCTAGGGAGGAATGTCTGTATTCATCAATAGAATACAAAGAGAATGATGCTAATGATGAGGCTTTTAGCGGTTATGCGGTCATCAGTAAGAGAGGAGAGCAACTGATGAAAAACTTTACATATGAACAATCAGTTGGTGATAAGGTGATTCTTGGTGCTCATTAACGATCCCGTAAATGACCATTAACGACATAGGACTAAAGTCATCATCAATGCATTTCAAGCCGCAAATAGATGCATCAGTAATCACGATATCGCAACAATCAACTACATGGATCTATCATGGTGCATAGCATAAGAATAATATGAAATGTAATCTTACATATCTATTCTTAACTAGTCCCACTTAATTGGAGGTCTACTTACAGCAGAGTACGAGTAGTCAAAGATAAGAGCACACTGAAAAATTAGTTATAAATATGTTTGCATTAATGACCTTAAGTTCGCGAATATCATAATACAAACAAATTTAATAGCTTAATACAAACTCCCACTGAAACTAACAATCCTCTAAGTACACAACACTCATGTTAATGGTGTGTTCGATAAAAACTTTAGGTACTAATGCCTTCGTAAGAGGATCTGCTAACATCGAGTTTGTCCCTATGTGCTCCACACTGATTTGACCACTCTGTACTCTCTCTTTAACAGACAGGAACTTGATATCTACATGTTTGGACTTAACCGAGCTCCTATTACTGTTTGAATACTGAACTGCCGAGTTATTGTCATAATATAATCTAAGGGGTCTATTTATCCCCTCTACGATTCGCAGTCCCGTGACAAAATTTTGCAGCCAAAGCGCCTGATTGGATGCCTCGAAACAAGCAACAAATTCTGCAGCCATAGTTGAAGATGCAATGAGTGTTTGTTTAACACTTTTCCATGATATTGCACCTCCCGCTAAAAGGAATATAATGTCTGAGGTTGAACGACGAGAATCCTCACATCCAGCGAAATCCGAGTCGGAATACCTTATGACCTCCAGTTTATCCGACTTCTTATATGTTAACCTGTGATGTTTCGTTTGTTGTAAATACCGGAGAACTCTTTTAACTGCTTTCCAGTGTTCCATCCACTGATTACTTACGTATCTCCCTAACACACCCACCACAAAAGCAATATCTGGCTGTGTACAAACTTGAGCATACATCAGACTTCCAATATCCGAAGCATATGGAACCTTTTGCATGTCCTCAATCTCAAGTTTTGTCTTTGGGCATTGCTTAAGGCTAAACTTTTAACCTTTTGATATAGGGGTTTCCTTTCCTTTGTTGTAAGCCATCCCGTAACGTTGTAACATACTCTCAATATAAGCCTTTTGTGATAAACTCAAAATTCCATGGGATTGATTCTTATGAATTTGAATTCCTAACACAAATGATGCATCACCAAGATCTTTCATATCGAATTTGTCCGAAAGAAATTTCTTGGTCGTATGTAACAATTCCTTATCGTTCGTGGCCAATAATATGTCATCAACATACAGCACTAGAAATATGAATTTACTCCCACTGAACTTTTGATACACACAATCCTCCACTGAATTTATCTCGAAACCAAATGAGACAATAACTTCAAGGAATTTGTGATACCACTGTCGAGACGCTTGCTTGAGACCATAAATAGATTTCTTCAGTTTACATACCGTCGACTTTGGATCACCAGAGACAAAGTTTTCAGGTTGTAACATATAGATCGTTTCCTCAATGTCTCCATTAAGAAAAGCGGTCTTTACATCCATTTGATGGAGCTCAAGGTCGAAGTGTGCAACTAATGCCATGATTGTCCGAAAAGAATCCTTCGAAGAAACTGGAGAGAAGGTTTCTTTAACGTCAATCCCTTCACGTTGAGTAAAACCCTTAGCTACAAGTCGCGCTTTATGCCTCTCCACATTACCCTTAGAATCCCGTTTGGTTTTTAAAATCCATTTACAACCAATCGGCTTCTTTCCTTCAGGTAATGGAACAAGCTCCCATACCGCGTTATCTTGCATTGATTTAAACTCTTCGTTCATTGCTTTAATCCATAAGTGAGAATCAGAACTTTTCATGGCTTCACAAACACTTAAAGGATCGTTTTCTGTTGACCCATAAAATTATTCATGTTCTTGAAGATACACTATATAGTCTGAAGATATAGCGCTCTTTCTTTCTCTAGTAGATCTACGCAAAGGCATAATTTCTTCATTTTGCACTTGAACTTCTTGAGGAGGTAGAGTTTGTTCTTCTTGAACAACTTCATTTTGCTCCATTGGAACAACATCCATAAGAGGAAGATTAACATCATCTTGAGTATCTATATGTTCTAACGAATATGAAGTGATGATTGGCCTTCTAATTACCATATCATCATCTGACACTATAGTATCATTGTTAGAACCTTCATGAATCTCTATTGATTCTTCCTCAAAATGAATGTTCGTTACTAAATTCTTCCCCCCAAACTCTATATCCTCAAAGAATTTTGCGGTACCCGTCTCAAATATATTCTTTGTGGAAGGATCATAAAATTTAAAACCCCTACTGTGCTCGGGATATCCGATGAAATAACTACTAACCGTTTTGGAGTCCAATTTCTTTTCATTCGGCCTATAAGGCTTCGCTTCAGCTGGACATCCTCAAACATGTAAATGTTTTAAACTAGGTTTACGCCCAGTCCAAAGTTCATACGGTGTCTTAGTAGTTGCTTTCGTCGGAACTCTATTAAGTAGGTAGGTCGCACATTTTATTGCTTCTCCCCAGAGTGATATAGGTAATGTTGAATGACTAATCATACTTCTTACCATATCCTTCAATGTACGGTTTCGTCTCTCAAATACTCCATTCATGTTGGGCGACCCGACATTGTATACTGAGGGACTATGCCACACTTTTCTAGGAACTTTGCAGACGGTCGATGACGTTGTTCACCTGAACCATCATATCTCCCGTAGTATTCACCACCACGGTCCGATCTGACGCACTTAATGTCTTTACCAGGTTGTTTTTCAACTTCGGTCTTAAAGACTTTGAACTTGTCAATGGCCTCTGATTTTTCGTGAATGAGATATAGATACCCATATCGTGAAAAGTCGTCAATGAAAGATACAAAGTATCGTTGGCCGTTCCATGATGCTGTAGGGAACGGACCGCAAATGTCTGTATGTATCAAATCCAATACCCCTTTTGCTCTGTATGCATCTAATCGTTTCACTTTGGTTTGTTTTCCTTTTATACATTCAACGCAAACGTTGAAGTCCGAAAAATCCAGTTCACTTAATAAACCTTCTGAAACAAGCTTTTCAATTCTATTTCTAGAAATGTGACCTAATCGCTTGTGCCAAAGTTTTGCTGATTTTTCCATTTTACAATTTAGTTTTCCAGGTACATCTACATTCATTATCTCTTTGTGATCCTTTATAGTATCCAATAAATACAAGTTATCATTTGTTATTAACTTTCCAGAACCAACAACATTACCATATAAATAAAGACATAAACTTTCATTTCCAAATAGACAAGAATAACTTAATTTGTTCAACAACGGAAAAGAAATTAGGTTCCTTCGAAAAGAAGGTACATACAATACGTCTTTTAAATACAAAAAATATCCACTGGTAAGCAACAAACGAAAATCACAAATAGAATGAACTAAACACGAACTGCCATCAGCTGTATAGATGGATGTTTCACCATTACTCAGGCTTCGGTTTCTTATCATACCATGCAAAGAAATACAAACATGAGTTGTTGCTGCTGTATCAACCCACCAAGTATTTCTCGGCACTGAAACTAAATTGATCTGAGAACAGACCATAGAAGTGAAAATACCTTTGGCTTTCATCATAGCCTTCCATTTTTCACATTCTTTCTTAAAGTGCCCTGATTTCTTACAATGGAAGCAACGCCCTTTACCAGACGTACCTTTATGCTTCTTTTATCCCGAAGCGGATGCATGTACATCTAAACCTTCATACTTTCTCTTAATTCCCTTATCCACTTGAGCTTTCACCATTTGCACTTCTGGATGTTCATGCTTCATCTTTTCCTCCTCTTGCGCTGCCTGAGACATGAGCTCGTTGAGAGTCCATTTCGTGCGCTGGCAGTTATAAGAAGTTTCAAAGTTCTTATACTGAGGAGGGAAAGAGTGAAAAGCAAAGCTTACTACAACATCTTCGGGAAGATCAATCTTAAGTGCTTTCAGTTTGGAAGCGATGTTTGACATTTCCAAGATGTGCTCACGAACTGTCCCTTTGCTACGATATTTCATAGAGGCTAGCTTAATAAGCAGCGTCTTAATCTCTACTTTATCGTTCTTGGCAAAACATTTCTCTACCTCTTCGAGAAATATTTTCGCATTAGTGATCACAGGTGGAACTGCACCACGGAATGCTAATGGAATTGCTTGCTTCATGATCCCTAGACTTATCATGTTCGACTTTTCCCACGCCTCTGACTCTTTCTTCTCCGTAGGAGAATTGTCATCAGTCAGAGGTTTGGGTTCATCGACCCTTAATGCTAAGTCGTAATCATGGCACATCAAGTGCAGCAACATATCTTCTTTCCACAGCTCAAAGTTGCTCCCATTAAGTATGGGTGCCTTTTTGCCTTCCGGGTTATAAAAATACGAATTTGCTAACATAACAAACAACAAACTATAATTAGCCAAAAACATCACTTAACATATAATCTCCATAGTATTTAACAAATAAACATAGCATAATAAAACATACTCTTACAACATCAATAAGATACCTTTGGGCAAGCATATTAATTTGTATATGTATGAGTTTGAGCATAATTAATGTTGATCCTACTAATTGACTTAAGTAAGAAAATCTTCCTTTGGGCCGATTTTCCTAGTTCAATTATCTTAATGATCAATTCACAAATAACTATCTCATGTCTAAGATTAACTATGTCAAACATTAACCTTCCTTTGGGCCGATTAAAATTTACATACTTGTCAATCATAGACTTGTCAAAACTCTAAAATAATTAATTCACCAATAGGGATCACTTTGGCGATATATTGAATCATTAATTATTTACCGAAGTTCGGACAACTTAAAACATGCTAATTATTTCGAAAAATATTATACGACTACCTTACTTAATGTCCAAACTATTTCGTAGTCAATGTATAATTTAATCAAATTAAATTTACACCTTAAATTTATTATATTATAATGCACATATAATTATATTAGGATATAATTCTTAATATATATATTATAATATAATAATTAATTATATATATAATACTTATTCATATATATATACTATAATATATATATTTATATATATAATAAACTTCAATCATATAATATAAGTATCCAATTACGTCTGTAGATATAAACAGCTTCTTCCGTAACTAACTGAAATAATGGAAATAATGGTTAATGCACGACTAAAGGAGGTAGCGGTGAGTGCACTTAGTGGTGTTTCCGTATTTACTTTTACATGTCTTTTAACGCACAATTAATAACTAAGGCGAAACTAAGCACAGCTAAACTAACAGGGGTTATGCTAACCGGTGCCCATGGGCACCGGTTAATAAGCATTTAATACTCTTGTTTTCGGTGAAAATAAATTCCCTTTTACTAAGGAGAGAGATAAAACAAATTTAAGGACATTATTGTCCTTCTTAAAAATATGAAATACAAAAAGATTATAATACTTTTACCCTTTTATTTCATACTATTTTTTAAAATAAAAATTATAAAAATTAATTATTTAGATAAAAAAATCAATAGTTAAAATAATATATAACTATTAAATAATATTTATAAATTTTATACTGTATAATTTATTTATTTTAAGACTTTAAATGAAAATTTAAAAACAAGTTTGCAAAATATTTTAAAATATCATTCTTAAAATAAATGTTATTTTATCAAATTCTTAATCAAAAGCAGATTTCAAATAATTTTAAAATTTATTTTTTTAAATTAAATATTTTAAAAAATCATTTTAATTTTCAAATTTCCAAACAAATTAATTTTTTTAGACCAACTTTTCACTTAAAAAGTTGAAAGTTCATTAACTACCTTTTTTATTTGAAATTAATTTTAGTAAGAAAGTGAGTTTTGTTTGTAAAATATAAAGTTAAAATTGTTTTTTAAGGAAATTTTTTCTAACGTTTTTTCAAAACAAACAAAACCTAGCTATATAAAAAGAAAATCAAATGATAATATAATTGTAACTATCAAAATTCAATAATCAAAAGGTTTTAAAAAATTAATTTGCTAATGGTAATAATTTTAATTTACTATAGTTAAAAATAACAGTATAATATTAATATTTTATTTTTATTATAGTATAACTTTACTTAATTAACTAATATAATAATATAAAAATTATTAATTATCATATTTTTAATTAAGATTAGTTATAACCCAAGATAAGATAGAATAGGAAAAAGGGTAGTAGTGTCTTCAAAATTGTTTTATCTCTCCCACTAAGTTGATTTTCACGGAAAAACAGTGTATTAAATGTGTGTTAACCGGTGCCCATGGGCACCGGTTAGCATAACCCAACTAACAGAACTTACCCACGTCTACAACACACCTACTTTTTAGCTTAAAAAGTTACTTTAGGCCAATAGTTAAAGCACACCTACATTTTAGCTAGCCTAGCTAACCGTTACTTTAAAGCACACCTTTGCAATTACAGGCACGTCTCAACCCCAGTAGCGGTTAATCCGCAAAAAAAACAGCCTGCACCGATTAATGTAATGAACAATTTTATAATTATATTAAATTTAATAATCTTATGTAATTATACCGTAACAACTTGAGCAATTTCCGTAAACGGAAGATATATATTTGAAATAATATATATATATATATATATATATATATATATATATATATATATATATATATATATATACCTTAATTTTGCAATTCTATTCCAGTTTGAATAAATTACCCACAATCTTATCTTAATTGAGTATATGAGACTAGCATCTTCACTCCGTGGATAATTATATATAACAGAATATCATTAAATTCCGCAATTCGAGGTATTACACCCAAAAAATATATATATGCAAATGGTTATTAAGTTATATATTTGCATTCAAAATCATAAATTTTGTGCCTTCAATTAATTTAAAAGGCATTTTCTTCTTCTTAGATTTTGAAACTCAAAACTTTACGCATACTTTTATATCCCTTTTAAATTTATAATCTGAAAAACTAAGAATTTAACTTCATGGTGGCTCTGATACCACTTGTATGAAATATTTTACGGATTTCTTACTTAACTTATTGAACCATGAAATTAAATCATCCTGTAATAATGCGGAATAAATACTTACAGGATGTAGACATTATTTGATCTTCAGATTCCTGACTTGAAGCGAATGATCCGTGATCCTTTGTTAGGTTATCGATTATTCTAAGAGATGGCAACCAAAACACACTTTTGTAATTGATTCGAAGGAAGAATCAATTTGTTTTTCTTAAAGGATTTTTCTCTCTGTATTTGATCTCGTGTTTTCGTGTCTTTTAAGAATGAGGAACTCATTCTTATATAGAACCGAAGTGAGAAAACGGTTCTTCTCTTTTAACCATTTGTAACTTCCAGACGGTTTCTTCCATGTCGGCTAACCTGTATGATCCACGATGTCTTTTGGAGATAAATTTTTACGGGACGTTCTATTGCAACCGAGTTTATTTGTGCTTTTGTTATTCGCTTCAACCCACTGGTGAAGTAATCCGCGACCACTACTAGATATTACATCGAATATGTTAAGTACTAGGACGAGGCTCATTGGCTCACTAGATAAATGTCTCGTGCGAGCATACTTTTGGCAAGGATCATATCTTTGTACTAATTCCTCATCATCGATTTGAAGTTTTGGCCAATAAAAGCATGCTAAGCGAAAACACCTAATCAAGCTTCGGTGACCATAATGTGCCCCGCGAACCGTTCGTAAAGATATCGGAGGATAAACATAGCTTTATCTTTGTTTAAACACCGTAACTATAGTCTAGTGGCGTTTTTTCAATGAAGAACATCGTCAATGATTATATACTTAATCACTCGTAGCTTCAGTGCCCGAGCATCGAATTTCTCGATAGGAAGTACTTGATTGCGTATGTATGACAAGTATTCTTGTCTCCAATCATTGATGGTCTTCGTTACCGTGACTTTGGAAGCGTTCCTATTGTCGTTACAGGTTGGGCTTGCTTGCAAAATGACGAGCGAGTTGTCTCCTAAGGCTGTCACTTTTGTTAACGAGTCTGTTTTCGAGTTATCCGAGCGTGATACTTGGTCGTATTGAGCAAAATTGAACTTTCTTTCCTAATATTGTAGAGCATCCATGTATATTTTCATGACCATTGGCCTAACTTACGATTAACTACAAATCATATCGAACGTGCATAAACTTGGCTTCACAGGTATCAATTTGAGATCTCATATCATTGACTCGTATTTAACAGTGTTTTTGGTAATGTTGAAACATAACCTGGTGGATTGTCTGATTTCCTCGCTGAATAGGGCTCGCATGATAATTATGGCTCATTCTCTATGAACCATAATTATCGAACATATTTAACCTTTCTTTCTTTGGATGGAGTATAAAAAATCTGATGGGTCGGGATAGCAGTCTGGGAAGATGACGAGGATCAATATTTAGTCTCAGAGCTACTATCTTCGAATTTGAGAGGTTCTAATTCAAAAAGTTCTACTTCAAGGGTTTCATTCATATCTCGAAATATTTTGGTTAAGTTAATACCTTTTCCTGCCATAAAAGAAAGATAATAGCAAAGAAAAGCAGAGTAGCTTCATTCGTATCGCTGCTGGTCTTCCAATCTCTCCAAGTTGTAAGCCTGATTCACCATCCTTAGAAGCTCATCGAGGATTGTCCTCTGCTAAAAACACCAAACCTGGACGTTTATTCCAGCCAAACCTCTCGCCAATCCCGTCAGGCTCCTCGATTCAGGAGTCTCAGCCTTCTACCATGCAAGAAAAAGCAGTATCGAGCGTTAGGAAGCCCCAGAAGAAACTAACCCTAGTCGGACAACACACCTCGTAAAAGGCCAAGCAACTGGCTCACAACCCAAGTCCTCCAAAACGGGGGCCTTTAAATCTGCAATCAAAGATAAAGCCTTTGGATCGGAGGTATCTATTAGAGGCCCAAAAGACAAACCCTTCGGATCTGAGGCAACCAGAATTATTTCTCATGTTAAGTCCTTTGGAACTGAGTCTCAACTGGACACCAGACCTCTAAGAGAGACTGATGCTCAACCGTCCGGACAAACTACTGAGCCAAAAGCTGACACTCTTCCATCCACAATAACTAATAAACCTTCCACAATGATGGAAGAAGTGATGGAGGATAGTGTCGAAGAGGCCCCATTTGAAACTAAAGCCTCCGGGAAAACTGGAGATGCTGCCTTTGACAAAAAAGGGAAAGGTAAGGAGAAAGTCTGCATGATCCATCCGGATCTGCAGGAGAGCCTGGAAGGCAAAGTGGGACCTTGTTTTCACAAGGTCAATGTGAAGTATCTGCTGGCCATGCAGAATATTAATTATGTTTATACTCACACCGTTGAGCTGGGCCGGATCCGAACCAATTGGGGGATCCCTGAATCAGTTAAGGTGAGAATACCAGTCACACCGAAGACTCCGATGGACTGTAAGCTCAACGAGATCGTCAGCTGAGTCCAAATTCTTGGTATACTCTCTTTGCTTGCATTATGGCATCAAGGCTGTCCGGTATTCCTCTCCCAATGGAGCAGTTCGCTGCAGTAACCAGCCTTTGTAAAAACCATCACATCTCATTCTACCACTATAATATGGGAGATAACTTTAAAATGGTGGATGATCTGTTAGAGTCAGAGAAAAAATGGAAGACCCAGTTCCTATTCATCAGCAGGACGTTGGAGAATGAGAGAAAAATCATGGCTGGCGTCAATCCTAGTATGCTCACCATCAGGTGGAAGAGCACAAGTAAGTATTTTACTTTGTTTGTCTTTCTCATTTTGTAAAAAAATATATTCCTGAATTACTTCTTCTTTTATGTCAGTATTGCCGAAGGAGTTCTCCGACTATGTGGAGGAGGGGCAAACAACATGTGCCAAATTAAATGCCTGGGTTGCTGACCGTTGGGGGAACGCCTTCCACAGCTGCTTTACATCAGGAAACTTGGTGAGATCCCACATTTGGAACACTACGGGCCGAAGAGATCTCACTTGGGAGGAGTTGACTACACCACCTCCTCCGGTCGTTATACTTAAGAGAACAGAGGAGAATGATGGAAAATTGGCCTTTCCCTCCCGATCCAAAGTCCCAAGAAAAATGAAAGGGAAGGGCAAGAAAAAGAAGGTTGCAGCAGAGACTGTTCGGGGTGCTGCAGAGGAGATTTCTCCGGAGAGCCAAGGAGGGCAGGTCCAAGGAGGGATTGATGCTAATTTTCTTAAATTAGTTGAGGATGAGTCCATTAAGGAGGCAGGTGAACCCCAAATTCAACCAAGGCCTCCTAAAAAGCATCGAAAAAGGGGGGCTAGCAGCGATGAGAGGACTGCTAAGAAGAAGAAGGTCTCCTTGGGGGATGAAGTAGTCCTTCGTCCTTCGGAGTCTCTAACTCCGGTTGATCCAACTGACCCCACCCTGACAGAGAAAATCCCCACCGATCTACACACCAGAGAGGGTACCGGAGGAGATTTGGAAGGATTAGACATCAGTGGCCTCCAAAATATTGGCCTTTATTTCGGAGAGTTTGAAAAAGACGACTTTGCTGGTCCCTACCTTCCCCAAGCTACTCCAATATGGTGACTTTTAATGGTAAGTCTTTCACTGTCTCAGGGGAGAACAATATGATGACTCACTCTTTGCTGGGCCATATTCAGCCAGTGCTCAACTTGGAGACGCAAGTAAAAAGTCAGTCTGCCCTTATCATCACCCTCAATACAGACAAGGAGATTTTGTCCAATGACCTCCTTAATGGCAACCAAAGTATTGAGGCATTAAAGAAGGAGAACGAAGATCTGGCAACCAAGTTGGTCACTTCAGAGAACGCTAACACAGAGCTTCAAACTAAGTGCTCCGGTTTGGAGAAAGGTCTCTCCACCTTAAAGGAAGATGTGAAGACCAAGGACGATGCCATCCAAACCTTCTCCAGTGACAAGGCTTCTCTCGAAGAGGCTGTGTCCAAGGTTACCGAGGAGAAAGAAGACTTGGTGAAAGATCAAGATCAGAGAATTCAGGGCAGTATTGATGCATACACCAACGAGGTGATAGATTCCTTAGAAAAAAGGTATGCCGAAGTTAAATCTGATATGGTCTTGCTTTTCCACCAAACGTTTCCAAAGAGAACGTTTGGTACCATGTGGCAGTATGTTCAATATGAAGATATCCCATTCCATACTATGGTGGATGGTGACAAGAAGAACTATTCTAGTGGTCTTGACGATACTACCGTGAGGAAGAAGAGACCGGAGAGAGTTCTAGTGAAGAACCCAAAGCTCCCAAGAAAAAAGACGATGCAGGAACATCCAAGGGGAATAAGCCCTGAGGTTTTAACTATCTTTTTTGTTTTCTTTATTTTGTGAACTATTAAAGTCCTTGGATGGCCAAGGAATTTTTGTAATTGTATCTGGTTTGAGTCTGGTTAAGCCTAAAACTTAAATTCCTTGGATGGCCAATGCATATTATGTGTTTTAATATCATTGTCCGGTTCTTACTCGGACAAGCTTATCTTTCCCAATTTTTGCTTTTCTTCATATTTGCTTTTAATTTTAATGGCTGATGTTAAAAGAGCCCTTATTTATTTTACAAGTATTTAAGATAAGAGTGTTTAACCCTTTTTTCTTCTATCAAGTCCAATTGGCTTCTGATTGCCACTTCATTAGCCTGCTCGGAAAAATTGTGGACTCTGTATGATGGAAAAGTTGCCTCTATGGGAGCAATTGCATCCATCCCATATACCAAGGCAAAAGGAGATTATTGTGTAGCAGCACCAGGAGTAGTCCATTATGCCCATAATATTTTTTACAAATAGCTTGGCCACTTTCATGCAACCCCTTCTAAAGTTTTCTTCAGATCGGACAGAATGGTTCTCTTAGCCATCTCAACTTGACCATTTTCTCATGGGTGGAAAGGAGAAGAGAAACAATGTTGAATGCCCCTAGAGACACAAAAACCCTCCATATCCTTGTTATCGAATTGTGGCCTATTATTTGTGGTTATCTTTTGTGGAACTCCAAATCTGCAGGAAATGTTAGATATAATAAATTTTATAACAGCCTTTGAAGTAGTTCCAGCCAAGGGAGCTGCTTTTATCCATTTTGAGAAATAATCAATGGCCGCGAATATAGTCTTGCGTCCTCCAGACGCTATTGGTAGAGGCCCTACTAAATCCAACCCCCAACGAGAAAAAGGCACCCACTCGGAAATTGATTCTAGAGGAACAACTAGAATGTGAATTTCATTACCATACCTCTGGCATGGATCACATTTCTTCACCAACTCCTTGGCATCTGTCATTATGGATGGCCGGTAGTATTCGACCAACAATACCCACCGGGTCAAAGCTCTATAGCCACAGTGTGCTGATCCTTCATCATCATGCAGTTCAGATAGCACAATTTGGGACTCTTCAATTCCCAAACAACGTATGAGAGGTCTACTAAACTCCTTATTATAATGGATATCCCTTATGATTAAAAAACCACGATCCCTGTGTTTCATTTTCCTTGCCACAACTTTCTTTGGAGGCAAAATGCCATCAGAAATGTATTGAAGAAGGGGATATCTCCAGTCTTTGGGTTGAACCACTTGTATACTGAAACTTTCCTCATTTTCCTTGCCCTGATTGGGTTGTATGGATGGGCATTCTTGCACATGAATCCATGGGTAGGACTCAGAGTATGCTATGGTTGCCAGGGAGTCTGCTAGTGTGTTCTCCGATCTAGGTATATGTTCATAGCTAACATTTTTGAAGTTAGCTGTCACTTCTTTAAGGATGAACAAGTATTTAATCAACTGTTCTTTTTTGGCATCAGATTGACGTTGGGCATGATGGATAAGAAGCTGAGAATCACTCATTAAACTGACTCTTTTAGCCCCACACGGAAAGGCTAATTTCAGATCAGCTATAATAGCTTCATACTCTGACTCATTGTTAGAAACCCTAAAAGCAAAACATATAACCTGGTATAACTTATCGCCATACGGAGAGGTTAAACATATCCCAGCACCACAACCCATTGTACTTGATCCACCATCTGTCCGGACAACCCATACCTTTTTAGTTTTCTCATCTGCAACTTGCTTAGTACTTGTGTCAGAATGGAACTCAACCAGAAAATCAGCAACAGATTGAGCTTTGATTGCACTCCGAGGGGCGAAATCAATATCATAATCACCCAAATATATTGACCACTTGGTCATCCTACTTGATATGTCTGCCTTCTGAATGAAATTTTTCAAGGGGAAAAATGTCTGGACGATAATAGAATGAGACTGAAAATAGGGCCTTATTTTTCTGGCAGCAATTACCAAAGCTAGTGCTAGTTTTTCAAGTTTTAAGTACCTCTTTTCAGCATCCATCAGACTCTTGCTGATGTAGTACACTGGACGAGGATAATTGTCCACCTCTCTTACCAGCACCGCACTTATAGCACATTCAGACACAGCCAGGTATATGTACAATGTTTCTCCATTAACAGGTTTGTAAAGAGTTTTGGGGGAAGATAAATGCTTTTTATGTCATTGAACGCTTGGTCGCACTGTGGAGACCAGTTAAAGTCTTTAGCACCCTTTAAAGTTTGGAAAAATAGGGAACACCTATCTGAAGACCTCGAGATAAAACAGCTAACCTTCTTGTCAACCTTTGTACTTCTTTGATATTCCGAGGAGGGTCCATTTCCAATAATGCATAAAGGTGGTCCAGATCAGGCTGTATCCATTTCTCACTTATTACATACCCCAAAAAATTTCCGGATTGCACCCCAAAAACATATTTTTCTGGAGTTAATTTTAAATAACCTTTGTCAAGTTGGCAAACGTTTCTTGAAGATCTGCTAGGTGCAACTCGTCTTCCAAGCTCTTTACCATCATGTCATCAATATATACTTCCATATTTCTCTCAATCTGATCAGCAAATGCTTTGTTCACCAATCTTTGATAGGTAGCCCTAACATTTTTCAACCCAAAAGGCATCACCTTGTAATAATGGGGCCCCTATCTGTAACAAATGTAGTGTGTTCATGGTCCTTCGGATCCATATGTATCTGGTTACATTGGTCGAATTGGCATCCCTGAAGGACAATAACTTGTTTCCAGAGGTGGAGTCTACCAACTGATCTATCTGAGGGACTGGATAGAGATCTTTTGGGCAAGCTCTATTGAGGTCAGTAAAGTTGATACACATACGCCATTTCCCATTCTTTTTCTTTACTAACACTGGATTGGTTGTCCATAAAGGATATCGAGACTCATTTATATGCCCTATCTTGGTAAGCCGGTTAACCTCTTGAACTATGACCTCAACTTTCTCTTTAGAGAAAGCTCTCCTCCTTTGCACAACAGGTGCAACATCTCTTCGGATCGATAGGTGGTGTGATATAACATTCGTAGGCACTCCGGTCACATCCGCATTACACCAAGCAAAGATATGTTGATGGTTTGCCAAAAAGGACAACACTTTTTTCTTCAATTCTGGTGCCATTTTGGAGCCAATTTTAACATTCCTTCCTTGAGCCAGAGAGTGGGTTTCAACTTCTTCATTTGGTATTAAAATACCAGGGGTCTCTCTAGGGTCATCAATTTCACCCTCACCCCTAGAGGGCCCCAAAAACAATACTCTTCGTTTATCCAGACTGCCCCCAAAGTTTTAGGGGCAACTGCAGTTGCATAACATTCCCTTGTTATTTTTTGGCTACTCCGGACAACTCCCACTTGTCCTTGTACTGCATATTTTAAACATTGGTGGACTGTTGAAGCCACAACATACATCCTGGAGAGCCAGGACCTCCCAAAGATCATATTATAACACGTGGGACAATCTACCACAATGAAAAGTACCCTGACCATCTTCTTGAAAGGGCCCTTGCCCAACAAAACCTCCTCCTCAAACTCCCCGATCACATCCGCAGAGCTTCTTGTGAACCCCACAATGGACCTGTTCGAACATTGAATCACTGCTGGATTCTTCATCTGTTTATAGGAAATTAAAAAGAGAATGTTGGCTGAGCTACCAGTATCAATCAAAATTCTCCTGATGACATTGCCCCCAATTGATGCTCCTATTACCACAACATCCGCATGAGGACCTGTTATATCCCTCAGGTCATCTTCATAAAAAAATGAAGGGAAAAGGAATTAGGGACTGATAGGAGGACATGCCTCCCTCTAACTGAGTAGCCAGAGTGTGAACATGCCACTTCCTTGAAAAAGGAGTTGGCGCAGTCATTGTGTCTCCCCCAAATATAGTAAGTGAATCAAAAACGTTTATCAGCCCGGACACTGTCTTGGTATGTTCAGTAATCACCCCCACTTTATTTCAGGTTAGATCAGGATCCAAATACTCTGATTCTACATCAAACCTTTCAATGATTACCATGGCCCCGTCCGGAGCCGATGTCCCTGCATTGTTTGTCGGACCAGTCCGGTGAGCATTGCCAGGCTTGTTCCCACTTCTTCTCTTGACATAAGCTCCCGGTTTTCCTCTTTCAATCAAATTATGCACCTCTTCTTTCAAGGCGATGCAAAATATTATGATGATATTGACAAAAACAGGTATTACGACTTTCCCTAAGAGATTGAAGCGTTGTCGGCTTTCTGAAATGTACCTCATCTTTCGTTTTGCCATAGATGGTTGCCACATTTTCTTTTAATTTAGAAAACCACTTCGGTTGGACCCAAGGTCCCCGTTGATTTCTTGACTGATTGGCCCTGTTGGGCCCCTGTCCGGCTTCCTTAGCCTTGTATCCGGACTGGTTCTGGTTTGGTGCAGTCGGGGCGGACCTCACCTGTCTATGCACCCTAGTATTTTTTTGTCTCATCTACATTGATTTGCTTTCCCATCTGGTTCAGCAAACCACCCCAAATCATGGCCTTTTTCCTGGTTACCAAATCGGCCAGATTTCCAGGAATCAGCTAGCCCATTCTTTGTGTTCACGAACCGACTTATATAGTCTTTTAGTGATTCGTTTGGCTATTTGGCACAATGGATAATAATATCTCCATGCCTTTCACCTCCTTACTGCCAACAAACTTCCTCCGGAGGGCCACCCAAAATGTGTCAAAGTTTCTGATACAACCTTGTGGTAGGCTATTGTACCATTTCAAAGCACTCCCCGTAAAAGATTGAGAGAAGGCTCTACAAAGCAGTTTGTCATAATCATCAAAATTCATTATAAAAATTTTAAATTGTTCCAGATGGTTGTTTGGATCTTTGCTCCCATCATACTTGTCTATTTTAGTACTGTCAAACCTCTTAGGAAGGTTTCTGGACAGTATCTTGGATGAAAATGGAGATTTTCTCCAATTCCGGCCACGACTAAAGACAGTGTCTTCATTGGGTGTTGCAAAAATACCTGACTCATCATGAAAAGTGAAGGGATCCATCAGCAACCGATCCACATGCCTATGGCTATGGCTGTGGCTGTGAGACGAACTTTTTCCCAGATACCTCTTTAACCTTCCATGCCTATCTCTCTTTCTCGAATACTTCTTAACTAACTTCTGCTTCTTCTTGGATCTGCCCTCGTCACTGCTGGATGATAAAGACTCCTCAAGTTCCTCCTCATTCGAAGAGCTATTAGAGGGCTCAGACTATGAGCTCTCCACCGGCTTAGACCGGTGAGATTTCTTGGAACTAACATGGGTTTTTTTTGTACTTAAGTGAGTCTTTGCTGATGAGTCATTCTCCCTTGGGTTGTCAGTATGGTGAATGGCTGACACTTTCGACTTTTCTTTCAAACCCAACTCGGCCTTTTTTGCAGCTCTCAATGCTTCTATTTCAGCCTTCAACCTGTCTCGTTCTTCAATCGTGTATTCATCGTTCTCACCCACCACTTCTATCAAAGGTGGTGGCACTTCTTGCTCGTCCGGATTTATCTGAACTGATTTTTTTTGCTGGTTTTGAATGCTAGATTCATGCACCTTCTTCTCCCACTGTGGTCGCCAATTTGATGTGATTATTTTAATGCTGAGGGTAATTTCGTCAGGTGTTTTAGAGAATTTCAAAGGTATTAAATGTTTGGGTGTTTTGTAGTGAGAGATTTAAGCTGTCTGGTTGTATTAAATTTTCATTACCCTCATTAATGAAAGTGGTTGGGTAATGAAAGTGGTTGGGTATTTATACATTTAATTATGGACCCATGGGCTTTCGGGCCAAGTTATGAAACCGGGTCGAGTTTAAAGACCCAATAGTTCTTAAGTAGATTAGCACCTAGCTTAGTCAAAAGGTGTTTAGTGTTTTAGTACTTTTGTCATGTTCAGATAGTTCAGTGGGTACCTATTGTCTGAATTACCCCTATCCAGTTTTCTCATTGCGCAGTGGTGATTAATTCTGGACTCATCACTTATAATTTAAAATAAAGAGAAATCATATACAACAATACTAAAACATCAAAACTTTACTGAATGAGACTGTCGAAAACTGAAAAGTGAAAACGAAATATAAAAAATTAAATAATATGTTCAATGATAACTAAAAGTAATTTTTTTGAAATACAGGCCAAATTTGTGAAATGATAAATATATGTAGGGTGAAGCTATTTCCCTCATATGATGTTTTATTTCCTTAATGATTTAAACTTTCTAAAACATTTGACACTTGTTTTTACAAGATTACTCTTACTTTACTTTCAAATTTAACATTAGATGTCATTAATCAAATAGAAAGCCTTATAGTAAAAAAAGACATCATTAACCCAAATTTAATCCAACCTATATGATTTTACCATCTAAAATTAACCCTAAAACAAAAAACTTCAATTTTATCGAAGATTAGTCATGAAAAATCTAGAAACCCAAACTTTACCGGAGAACAACACTCAAGTAACGAACAAGGTAATGTAATCCTGTATTTACGTTTTACAATACCGTAACTTGAAAATAACATTTCAAAACTTTTGTTTTTGGAGCTAATCCTGATTTCTGCATTTCTGAGCGATAAACAACTGATTATGAGATAGTATCTCAGAATCAGGTGTCTTTTTTAAAAAACATTTGCACTTAATTCCAAGATGGCATCTCAGAATTAGGTGCATTTCTTCTGTTTCTCTTAAAAGTGGTGGATTTTTATGGTTTTGGCTTAAAACAAAGCAACATGAACCGTAATGAATAACCCAAAATCAAACCAAAATACATAGAAGATACAGAAAAAACCCACCTTAGAAGATAAGAAAAACTGAAAAACGAGATTATGATATGGAACCGTAAAACTGAAAAAAAAAACAAAATTAGAAGATAAGACATGAAATTTAAAGTTAAAAAAACAAAATTAGAAGATACAGACCTGGTTATAATGTTAGAACATGAACTTAGTTCTTTACAAGCTCTTTCTCTTTCGGTTTAGTCTATCTACAGGGAGAGGATTTTTTTTGGATTGGTTTATGGGTTAGGTTAAAAGAGAGGAAATGAAAGGTAGGAGTAATTTATATGCTAGAGGCTAAGGTTAAGTTAATGGGGTTAGGTTGGTTGATGGAAGATGGAAAAGTGGGAGTTAATGGGTTGATGGAAGATGGGAGTTAATGTGTTCTTGAAAATGAAAGAAGTAGAATAAATGGATAAAATATAAAAGAAGGGCAAATATGTTTTTCCCTTGTGGAGGAAATAAGAACATGGTTTTTTTGTAATCATGGAGGAAATAAAAATACCTATGGGGGAAATAGCTTCACCCATATATGTATAATATAATAAATATGCTCAACATGAATAAACAAAGTTAAGACTGATGTAAAACCATACCTACTCCTTAATCGAAATAATAAAAATTATTTCACCAACATTTTATGACTTAAACAAACAGTAACTGGAATTGTTACGTAATAAAATTACAAAAAACATATATAATATCTTTTGACGCGGCAAAACCAAATTTACAACCACTCCAAAATCTATTTTATTATATTTTATTATATTTTTCATATATGAATATATAGATCGATATATTTACACCGAATGATTGCCCCATGAGCCATTCAATTTTGGTGATAGAATTTTGGCTAAAAATCACTGTTAGTCCTCCATGTTTACCACTTGTATCAATCTACTCCCCTTCCTTCAGTTTTGACTTCCACGCATCCCCTTCATTTGAGAAATTTGCAAGCCTAGTCCCCCCGCACATGTGAAGCCTGAGAAATGACACGTGTCCCATAGTTTTGTTGCACTTTTGGTCCCCCAAAATTTTGGCCATTAATGCTCCTGCTTATGCCACTTCACACGCCAACTAATCAACCCAGCCCAATTAAATATAACCCATACTCCTCCTTCTCTCTTTTGTTTTGAACCATTACTACTCTCTTTCTCTCTCTTTCTCCAACACAATTGAAGACCGAAACTAGTCTTAACCTATTCGTGAAGTCTCACTTCGTCGTGAATAAGACGATTAGCGGGCGATGAGGAGCTGTCGTTTCAGTTTGCTCTCTTTTGGGTCTATTCACTAGTCACGCTGTCGGGTCAGAAGTGATTGGAATCTTTGTGAATTTGGATTTTGATTCGGATTCAAGAACAAGTTTGTCTCAGCCGACGAAGGTTTCTCTAATGTTGGATATGTTGAATGAATGGCCAAAAGTTTTGGGGACCAAAAGTGAAACAAAACTATGGGACACGTGTCAATTTCTCAGGCTTCACATATGCGAGGGACTAGACTTGCAAATTTCTCAAACGAAAGGGATGAGTGGAAATCAAAAGTGAAAAAAGAGGAGTAGGTTGATACAAGTGTAAATATGGAAGACTAAGAGTAATTTTTAGCCTAGGTTTTCAAATGCAAAAAAACATCAATACTTAAAATCTCATGAATCAAATTTAAAACTGGAATGATTAGTCAGAATCATAAAACAACACCCAAGGAATGGTTGAGGAAGAAATGAAAGACTGCTCCAAGAAATGAGAGTGTTTTTTAACCTCTAAGAAATCTTCTCTCCGGATTCATCTCTTCGTTGAATTACTGTGGTTTTCTATCTGGTTTGTCCACTGTTTAAGTTGATTCTCCGTAGCTCAGGCTGGTGTAGGGTCTCCCCTTGGGAGGCAGAGCCTTCTCAGGCTCTGCCGGTTGCTTTGTTGTGGCTGTTGCTTTGTGTTACAGTTCGTTGGGTTCTAATGGCTTTCAATTCTTTAAGCGTTGGGGATTTTCCACCCTTGAATAACAAGCCAGAGATGAGTCTCCCTCTTCAAGGTTCGAATGTGGCTCCGTCTGTTAGGATGTTATACACTGATGTCTTGAAAAATAGAAAAGAAAAGGCAGAGTTTTGCTCGGAACAGGTTAAGTCTTATGAAGACCACAATGTGATTCAATTCACTTTGCAAACTAAGGCTGATCTTTTGGCTCAATCTAGGATTACAATTATAGCCAAATTCAGTCAAGGCATCCCCAAGAGATCGGCTTTTCAAGTCTTTCTTGATTCTTTCAAGTTCAAGGGGATGTTCACGTATGTTACGATTGATTCGAGACAAATTCGTGTTGAGTTCTCTATGATGGAAGACGTTGACAGAATATGGTCAAAACGGTTTTGGAAGGTGGAAGGTAAGGTTATGCGAGTTATCAAATGGTGTCCCCAAAGCAATAGAAACTATGAATGCCCTATTGCCTTACTTTGGTTAAGGTTTGAGAAGTTGCTTGAGTTTCGGTATAACAGATCTGTTATACACGAATTGGATTCTTCTTTAGGCATTGTTCATCAAGTGGTGGTGCCAGAGATCAATAGGGCCAAAGTTAATGCATGTTTTGCTTTGGTCGAAGTTGATGTTTCAAGGCTGTTGAAAAAGGAAATTGTGGGTTGGATTTGGTGATTGTGATGGTTGCTGGTTAGGAGTTAGTTATAAGAATGCTCCCTGCTATTGCCAGACTTTTCACCATTTAGGGCATAATTCTGAGGAATGTAAAAAGAATACAGAGATGGATTCTAAGAATGTGCAGCAAAGTTCTGATATTATTGCTAAAGATGATGTTCAATCTGTTTCTTTACATGATAAAGTTACAATGGATCAAGTTCCTAAATCTACAAAAGTTCAAACTTTCACTCAAGTCTACAGAAGGAAGCTAAAATCTATTATAACAGCCAAAGACAGGCCTTTTGTTTCTTGTCCATCAACAAGTCTTGTTAGTCCTGTTAAAGAGAAGGATGTCTCCAAAAATGACCCTGATCTCATTAGTGCTCTTCAGAATCTTGAGGAGGAAGATAATTCTTTGAGTAATAATAATCTGCAGACTTCTCCTCGTGGTGGTAATATTGGTAGCTATAACCCTTCTCCAAGGGCTAGCTCCAACGTTCCTGATCCTGATTTCGACTCTGTTATCTCTAGTAAGATCAAATCTGCAAATAAGTACAGCAGTTCAAAAAGGTTTTCCATCAACTCTTTGAGAAAAAGAGAAAAGCTTCAAAATAGATATGTTTCTGATAATGTTTAAGTCTATCAGTTGGAATGCTCGTGGAATTCATAATAATTCTACTATTGCTAGGCTAAAATTTATTATTAAGAATGAGAATGTTAAGGTGATTACAATTCAAGAACATATGGCTAGATATGACAAAATTGAGTTGATTGCTAGGAGGATTGGTTTTGCTAACTATATGGATAATATATCTAATAAAGTTTGGTTTTTTTGGCCTAATGATATTAGTGTGTCTGTCATTTTTAATCATGATCAGTTTTTACATCTTGAAATCAATTATGCTACTTTCACTTGTTTTTTTACTTCTATTTATGCAAAGAATCAGAGAGTTCAACGCAAGTTGCTTTGGAGTCAGCTTAGTAATCTTACCTGTGATGAGAAGCCTTGGATCATTGCTGGTGATTTTAACACTATTACTTGTCTTGAAGATCAGTTGGGTGCTTCTTCTTTTGATGATGGCAGTGTTGAGGACTTTAATTCTTTCATCAGACTGTGCAATCTTGAAGAGGCTGGTTACAGTGGTTCTAGATATACCTGGAGCAACAATAGAATCTGGAAAAGATTAGATAGGGTGTTAGTAAATCAGAAATCTATTGCTACTTGGCAGGTTCATATTAATCACATGGTCAGAACATGCTCTGAGACATGCTCCTCTTTTAATTTCTATCTCTAATAGTGTTAACAGATCTTACAATAAAGGAAGCTTTAAGTTTTTAAATGCATGGTCTAATCATCCTGACTTTCTGAGATGTGTTAAGCAGAACTGGGACAAGCACTGTTATGGAGATGCTAATGTTATTTTCTGGTATAAGCTTAAGAGGCTCAAAGCTTGCCTTAAAGCTTGGAATTTCACTACCTTTGTTGATATTTTTAGCAAGGTTAAGGAAGCTACCATTGAGGTCAATAACTGTGAAACTATTCATCAGCAGGTTAACAGTTCTACTTCTACGGCTAATCTTTCTAAGGCCAATAGTATTCTTATTATGACTCTTAAGGATGAAGAGTGTTACTGGAGACAAAAGTGTTACAATTCCTGGCTAAATGACAGTGATGGTAACTCTAAGCTTTATCATAACTATGTTAATAAGAAAAGGAAAAAGAACTATATTCATGGTATTAAAGACAATGGTATTTGGCTTACTGATCAAAATGAGATTGCTAGCTCTGTTGTTTCTTTTTTCAAGGATACTCTTTCTAACTATTCTAATGGTATTTACTCTAGTATCCCTAATGATTCTATCCTTAACAATATCCCTAAGATTGTTTCTGACAGGGATAATGAAGATATTCCTAGACAAACTAATAGTGAGGAGGTCTGGAGCATTGTGAAGGCTATGAGAAATGATAGTGCTCCCGGGATTGACGGTTTCAATTGTTTTTTTATTAAAGTCTGTTGGGACATTATTAATATTGATCTGTGTAGTGCTCTTAACTCTTATCTCAAGGGTGATTGCATTCCTAGTGGGGTTTTTGCTACTGGGATTTGTTTGATCCCTAAAGGCTCTAATCCTTTGTCTTGGAGTAACTACAGGCCTATTAGTCTGTGTTCTATCTTTAACAGGATTATTTCTGGTCTTGTTAATAATAGAATTTCTTGTATTCTCCCTAGTTTGATTTCTAAAGGTCAAGGTGCCTTTGTTAAGAACGTGGCTATTCATGACAATATTCTTATCATCAAGGAAATATTGCATAATATTAAGAGGATGCCTTCTAAAGGCAATATCATTTTGCAGATTGACATGACAAAAGCGTTTGACAAGATGTCTCACACTTTTGTCATGAACACTCTGAGATGTTTTGGCTTCTCTGATGATATTGTGGCCCTTATTCATAGATTAGTCTCTAAGGTCATGGTCTCTGTCTTGATCAATGGGGCTACTGCAGATTACTTCCCCCAAAAGTGTGGGTTAAGACAAGAAGATCCTTTATCTCCTTGTCTGTTCATTCTGGCTGAGGAAGCTCTCCTCAGGGGTCTGTCTAATCTATATAACTCTAATAAAAACATGCGTTATTATTTGAAGTCAGGATTTGTATTACCTTATTTAGCGTTTGCTGACGATATTGTGATTTTCTCCAATAGTTCTCCATCTTCTATCAGCTGTCTGGGCCACCTGCTTGACAAATACCAGAATGAGTCTGGTCAGTTAATTAACAAAACTAAGACAAAGATTATTACCTCTTTGAGTTGCTCCCCTGCTACTGTCACAAGAATCAAGTCAGCCACTGGATTCAATATGGAGCTTGCCCCTTTCACATATCTGTGTGTCACTATTTCTGCAAACAACAAAGGAAAGAATTATCTCCCTCTTCTATCTAAAATTTACAATAAGATTCATGATTGGGATCTGAAGAATCTGTCTTTTGGGGGCAGGCTGTCACTCATCAAGAATGTCCTTTATTCTATCATTTACTTTTGGATGCAGAACAGCCTGATCCCCAAAAATATTATTAATAAACTTGAGCTTATTTTTAATAAATTCCTTTGGAGAACTAAGTTTTATGAACCTGCTATTCATTGGTCTGCTTGGAGCTGTCTGTGTAAGCCTTATGATGAGGGTGGGCTGAACATCAAGCATTTGCTTGACATTCAACTCACCTTTTCTTTTAAATTATGGTTTCTCTTAAGAAAAGGCGAATCTCTTTGGTCTGATCTTATGCTTAGGAGCTACTGTGCTAATACTCATCCTATAATTTCTAAGTGCAAGGTTACTGATTCTATTGTTTGGAAAAGGTTATTCTCTGTGAAAGATCATGCTGATCAGTATATTAGTTGGACTCTAAGTAAGGGTGAAATCGACTTTTGAGGAGATTCTTGGCATGGGATGGGTCCTATTGCTAATGATTCTAACTCTAATAGTTGGTTCTTGCCTGCTAAGGTTAAAACTTTTTGGAAAATCAACTCCTGGGATATTGACTCTATGTCTGCTTTTCTTTCTCATGACAGAATTGCGTGTATTTCTAGTGTTAACATAAATCATAGTAAGGATGACAAAATTGAGTGGAGATTTTCTAAAAACAATAATTTTCACACAAAAACTACTTGGGATAACATTAGATTAAAAAACACTAAACTTTCAATTTTTAGGAAAATTTGGCATAGCTTTATCCCCTCTAAGTTTTCTTTTTTAACATGGAAATTATTAAAAGACATTGCTCCTATTGACCATATTCTCTCTAAAAGGCATTTTGTTCTGGTCTCGAAATGTCAGTTTTGTTTCAATAGTGAAGACAAAAATCACTTGTTTGTAAACTGTAGGTTTGCTTGGTCTCTGTGGAATTATTATGGCCTGATGTTTCGAATCCCTGTGAGACGATATATGTCTCTGAGTCACATGATCTATTGCTGGTTTTGGTCCTCTTGCTGTAATTTCCACATAACTCACATTGTCCCTCAGATAATTTGTTGGGCAGTGTGGTTAAATAGAAATCACAGCAAGTTTTAAAATACTATTGATACTTTTTCTAGTGCTGTTTATCGTATTAACAAGGTTATTTTGGCCATTGATTCTAAGAATTCCCTTAAGTCTAAGCATTGGTCTGGTGTGGTAGACGTAGGTACAACTATTGGATGTCTATCTATTAATAGAGTTAAAGCTAAGTACCTTGTATGGTGTGCTCCTGTTGCTGGAAGACTTAAACTTAATGTGGATGGAGCCAGCAGCTTCTTTGGCGAGGCTTCTGGTGGCTTGCTCGTTAGAGATGCGCTGGGTAACATCGTTGTTGGTGCGGGGTTCTTGTTTGGGAAGCTTAATCCTCTTCAAGCGGAGACGAAAGCTCTTCTGGAGGCGTTGATTCTTTGTAGAAGGAGGGGATGACATGCTGTTGACATAGAGTCAGATTGCTTGACTCTTATCAACAGCATGGATACTAGTGCTTCTGATGGTAACTCGATGGTTGCTATTTGCAGGCGTCTGATTCAACCAACAATGTGCCTTTGTCATGTTTCTCGCTCCCAGAATGTCACCGCAGACTGGATCTCCAAATGGACTCTCTTGGAGCGCTCGAACCGTTCTTTCACCAGCGTTGACGCCCCTACTCCGTTGTTAGCTATCGTTACTCTAGAGAGTCTTGGGGTTGGCTACATAGACCCAGGCTAGATCTAGGGTTTTTCGGGTTCGTCTTTTGGGTTGAAGCAACGCAGATTTCGGTTTGTAGGCTTGGTGGAGGGCTGTTTTGGGTTTGAATCGACTGATTCCATGGTGCACATTACCCATTATAGGTAAGAGTTGACCTTGATTCAGTCGATTTCTTTAAAGAATTGCCTTTTTCTGGGTATGGATTTGGTGTGGCTTTGAGGCTGTAGTTTGGCTACTTGTGAGGTTGAGGAGAGTTTCTTCGATTTGGTGTTTCGAAAGTCTGTGTTTGATTTGGGGAGATGCTATGGTGTTGCATGGAGGAAGTCGAGAAAAGTATCTGTGAAGCTAAAGTGTGTGGTCTGATTTAGGGTTTCAATTTGGGAAAGTGTTTATTTACCTTCATGAGGCTTTGTTTTAGTCTTTTCCCAATTTAGTCCTTGAATTTGTAAAACCTTTTGATTCCGTTTATTTGCTTAAGAAAAAAATAATAATTTAAAACTGGAATATATAATCGTGATTACCGTGTACAAACACTATCGAGCTAAATATATAAAATTCTAGCCACAGCTAGACTAATTATGTAGCTTAAAAAGCTACAGTTTAATTTTAATTGAATATATATAAAGAAAATAATAAAAAAACACTATTTTCTAATGTCAATACTTCCATTTTTCATTTTAAGGTTCAATATAAACGACATTTAAATTCAATATATAAATACTAAGCTAGTAGAAATTTATCAAACACTTAAGTTTTTCAAAATACCATATGCTGCAATCCACGATAATAACGAATATGTATATAAAAGCTATCAATCTAAAAACGAACACCGACTAACTGAACATGAAATCATTTTCAAAATATATAATCGGAAACACTCTCTATGTCTTGTCCAATAGACAAATGAAAAGAAAAATTTATAGGGATGAATTCAACGTATACAAATCGAAAATGCTAAATTTAATTAATTAATTAAATCTGTTGTAATTTTAGCATTTTTATGTCTTTAGCCGTTCTAATCCAAACGTCGAAATTTAATTATTCAATTTTCTCGACCACTAGAAATAATAATAATTTAATGAATGAACCAAACACTCTCTACAAGTTCTCTGTTCTCACAAACAAGGCCAAGCTTGTGTTATCCGAATAACACAACGCCGAGGTAGATAGAGAGGCAAAGAAGCCATTCCTTTCTCTCAAACAAACAACAAAGCTATATAGATAGATACATAAATGGCAGCCGATACAGTTAGAATTTCCGGTTCGGGTTATACGGTTTGCAACCTAAATGGGTCTCAAAGAAGACCTTCGCTTCTCTCTCCTCGACCTTCTTCGATTAATTCTTCCACTTCTAATTTCCTTGGAAACGCGCGTTTGGGCTTCAATTCGACAAAAAATGTTACTTCAATCCACCAAAACACCAAAAGACGACACTTCTCTGTTTTTGCCATGGCTGTGGAAGGTATGTCTCTATATCTTTTGCACTTCATGTTTTTTTTTTGTCTGTTCTAGTTATTTAGTTCCGAGTCTTATTTATGTCGGGTTTAAATACAATTGTCTTTTTGAGGAACTAGTTTAATAAGCTAATGAATTGACATTCTTATGTTCTTTAGTTAGCTTCTTAATCATTTTAAATGGATGGTTGTCCGGTGTTTGTATGCCAAAATGCCTAATGCTTGATTGTGAAATCATAAAGGCAAAACCTTGTCTTTCCACTTAGTAGAAAGAAAAAAATGTTGTCTTTCAATTTGAATGTTGATACTTTTTGTTCTCCGCACGAAATTTAGATGTTTTACACCTGCAAGACTTCAAAATTTCTCACATTTTCAATATTTTGTTTACCGGATAGGCTTTTGACTGAGACGAAGTCTGCATTTTATGATATGTGGTCATTCGGAATTGTTGTGTGGAGTTGAAGTTGATTCTTTTGCTGAATCCCCTCTTAATTTATTGTAACAATGAGATGACATTGGTTAATTTTGTTCATGAATCGGCAGAGGCAAAACGTAAAATACCATTGAAAGATTATCGCAACATTGGGATTATGGCTCACATAGACGCAGGAAAGACTACCACGACCGAGAGAGTTCTGTACTACACCGGAAGAAACTACAAAATTGGGGAAGTGCACGAAGGAACTGCTACAATGGACTGGATGGAACAAGAACAGGAACGAGGGATTACCATAACCTCAGCTGCAACCACTACATACTGGAACAACCACCGGATTAACATTATCGACACTCCTGGTCACGTTGACTTCACACTTGAAGTGGAACGAGCTCTACGTGTTTTGGATGGTGCTATATGCTTGTTCGACAGTGTCGCCGGTGTGGAACCGCAATCTGAAACAGTTTGGAGGCAAGCTGATAAGTACGGTGTACCAAGAATCTGCTTCGTCAATAAGATGGACCGGATGGGCGCAAACTTTTTCCGAACTCGTGATATGATAATAACAAACTTGGGTGCTAATCCGCTAGTGCTCCAAATACCAATCGGTGCCGAAGATCAGTTCAAAGGAATTATTGACCTTGTGAAAATGAAGGCAGTGGTCTGGTCGGGGGAAGAATTGGGTGCTAAGTTCGAGTACAAGGATATTCCAGAGGATCTTCAAAAACTGGCTCAGGAGTACCGTTCACAAATGATTGAAACAATAGTCTACTTAGACGATGAAGCTATGGAAAATTATTTGGAAGGAGTTGAGCCGGACGAAGCAACCGTGAAGATGTTAATTAGGAAGGGAACAATTTCAGCCACTTTTGTTCCTGTGTTATGCGGGTCGGCTTTCAAGAATAAAGGAGTTCAACCTTTGCTTGACGCAGTTGTGGATTATCTCCCTTCGCCACTTGATGTTCCACCAATGACAGGGACAGATCCTGATAACCCAGAAATATCAATCGAGAGAAAGCCAAGTGATGATGAACCATTTGCCGGACTTGCCTTTAAAATCATGAGCGACTCATTTGTGGGGTCCCTTACCTTTGTGCGAGTGTATGCTGGTAAACTCACAGCAGGATCTTACGTGCTGAATGCTAATAAGGGGAAGAAAGAAAGAATCGGGAGACTACTTGAAATGCATGCAAACAGTAGAGAAGATGTAAAGATAGCGGTAGCGGGTGATATCGTGGCTCTTGCGGGTCTTAAAGACACTGTTACAGGCGAAACACTAGCTGATCCTGATCATCCAATCGTGCTCGAACGAATGGACTTTCCAGATCCTGTTATCAAGGTGGCTATTGAACCAAAGACGAAAGCAGATATCGATAAGATGGCAATGGGATTGGTCAAGCTTGCGCAAGAAGACCCTTCTTTTCATTTCTCTCGAGATGAAGAAATTAACCAAACAGTGATTGAAGGGATGGGAGAACTGCATCTCGAGATTATTGTGGATCGACTCAAGAGAGAGTATAAGGTTAGTATATTTCTTTTTGTGGTTCTAGCTTAAGTTGCCAGAGATCCTGATGTGATCTATATTATATGCATGTAGTCCTCATCTATAGGCATACCATAAAGTCGCCAGGTTTATCGCTTAAGCTTATGGCGAGATACGTGACACCTTTGTATTCCTGGATTTTGACTATACTTTGAGGCTATAGATAGTCTCAATCCTGACCAAAATATTACTCTTTCTATGTTTATTAAGAAGGTTGTATCTTTATAGTGCCTTTTCCGTGGTGTCTACGTTCTAACCTCTATTTTGAGTCATTTTACAGTATGCTTCTTAAAGTGTACCTGTTAAGAGAACATTAAAATAGTTCACTTACACAACCATTCTTGCGGTTATTTGATTTTTTGTAATAACTTTTGTTTTATAACCTCATTGAGTAAATCTACAAACTTTTGTCCAGACATCATGTGTTGCGATAACCTTTTATAATACGTGCTCATGACTTATGTTGGGTAAATTTTTATTTGTTTCAGTGCCGTATTTTTCACTCATTATATCCTGCATTAAACTTTTCATCTTGTGTTAAGATTTTCGGTTCTTTTTTTTCACATAGGTGGAAGCAAATGTTGGTGCACCCCAAGTAAACTACCGTGAAAGTATTTCAAAAGTGTCTGAAGTTAAGTACATCCACAAGAAGCAGTCTGGTGGACAAGGCCAGTTTGCAGACATAACAGTACGGTTTGAGCCGATGGAATCCGGCAACGGGTACGAATTCAAGAGTGAGATTAAGGGAGGTGCAGTGCCAAGGGAGTATATCCCCGGGGTGATGAAAGGATTGGAGGAGTGTATGAGTACTGGTGTGCTTGCTGGATTTCCCGTGGTCGATGTACGTGCTGTTCTAGTGGATGGTTCGTACCACGACGTGGATTCTAGTGTCTTGGCCTTCCAGCTGGCAGCACGTGGAGCTTTCCGTGAAGGGATAAGGAAAGCCGGACCGAAAATGTTAGAACCTATTATGAGAGTTGAAGTTGTCACACCCGAAGAACATTTAGGAGATGTAATTGGTGATCTTAACTCTAGGAGAGGGCAGATCAACAGCTTCGGTGATAAACCCGGCGGTCTCAAGGTATGTCATACATATACGTAATTGCTTATACAATATTCCTTGTTTTTAGTATATATCCGTCAAAAGCAATTTGTTGGAACCCCGAGTTTATAAAAAAAGTCAAACTTATTCTCCGTGTTTCTGTTTGATTGCTCTTGTGTGTGCGCCATAAAAAAGTCCCAAATTCTAGATCATTCTTACATTAACAAATTGCATAAATTGGCATGTAGATTAAATTTCAGCAGTGTAATAAAGGGTGAAACTTTAGTGTACTATAGCTTGAAAATCTGTCTTTTTCGCTCTGTACTAGTATGACTTATATATATGTTGATGATGCGTTTTGAAATTGACGTAGGTGGTTGACTCACTAGTTCCGTTGGCGGAGATGTTTCAGTATGTTAGCACACTGCGTGGAATGACTAAAGGTCGTGCCTCGTACACAATGCAATTAGCCAAGTTCGAGGTTGTTCCTCAACATATTCAGAACCAGCTTGCAACCAAAGAAGAAGTCGCAGCTTGATTTTAAGATACGGAATTTGTAATTTTTGTATGTCATTGTTATTAAATTTTGTTTCATAACCTTTTTTTTTTGTTGATCTCTTTTATATGTACTAATAGCAATTGGTTTAATGTATCAATAAATTAACTTTGGCATTGCTTGCATTTAAAAGTAGGTTTAATTTTTCTATAATTAAGAAGTTCTTCATCAATTTTGTATGGAGCACTGTTTTGAATTCTTGAATGCATTAAGCACGGTAGAAAGAAGATCGAGAGAAGAGGGAAAATAGATTTTTTATTAATCTGCATGTTGGTGTACATGAATTAGTGCTAGGACATGAATATAGGTCTATAGGACATGAATTAGTGAATGATAGCTCTTATGGCTACTCGTTTCATACTATATATCGTTTAAGTTTCATAATATAAATTGTTTAAGGATTTTTAGATATAGCAAAGAAAGTAGTAATAATTTTAAAAAAATAGAAAAAAATAAATTTAATTGGTGGAGTTATAACTTATACAGAGTATTTCATTGATGAAACAAAAGTTTCGTGATGGAAAAACTTATATTAAAAAACAGAGAATATATAGAACAGACTAATTATTGACTAATATAACTATTGCTCCCTCTATTTTCTTATAGTCATTCGTTTAAACGAATGAGCTTTTTACATAATAAATTTTTATAATTTAATTAGTCAAGATGCATTCAAAACACATTGATCGAAGAAGAGAAAGGTACTTAAATCGGAATATTTAACTCAAACGACTCTTAAATCGGAACGGAAAAGATATTAGTGAATGATAGCTGTTATATAGGACCAGACTAATCTGCTAACTAATATAACTAGTATCTAATTATTTAATATCCATTTTCAAGACGAGACATAGAAAAGGCAAGATAGCTCGTCTTGGACAATAAGAAAACAAAAGATCCGACAAAAACTCAAGAAGTAGCTGCCTCGTTTGAAGTTGAGCTTGTAATGAGTTTGGTTCCATAATTGACATAAATTATTCCAGGGTTTTGGTTAAATTTAGTTTCAAATATTGTTAACCCGTCTCAATTTTTTTAATCTTTTTTGTAATTATTAGGTTTTTATTATTTTGCTATTTGACCGAGTAGAATCTTCTTTGTCTTTTAGTGGTTTTTTGATACATTTAACTTAAACATCTAAAACACAAAATTATCTCTTCCAATCTCTTTACACGCAGAATTTTACAAAATTTCAAAAAATTCAAAAAATTCTCAAAACATAAAAACCCTCCGCCCTCCAAAAACTCCAAAAAATATTTTTAAAAAACTCATCTTATATTCGGATGAATATTGAGGAGAAGAACCTTGGTGAGTAACATGGAACTCCAAATAATGTAGTCTTTCTAACCAATTCGTTAAAAAGTTTCTATTTTGAAGTTCTTCCCGATTTGAAAAGAACTGAACTCGTGTTCCCCTGCCAATTGAGACCCTCCCCCTGCCAGTTGAGAACAATGTGGAAAATTAAATATGTTCCCCGCCGGTTGACAAATTTCAACCGATGGGGACCAAGAACACCTGTGCGAAAACTCCGAATTCCAACACAAATCGAACCTAAAAACTCTATTCTAACACAAATCCAAGCATCGAACATCAACATATAACTTCAAACACCTAAATAAAAGTCGGGGATGGTTAAATTTTGTGTGGGGCTACTTAAAAATGGGGCTGGTTACCATCATGGGATCAGATTTAGCCAAAACCTTATTTCAGCAGGAATCCTTCCATAATGGTCCAAAGAAGAGAAACTATGAGTTGCATCATGTGAGTACTTGAACCTAACCTCTCCACACCCACATTGTTAGAGTGGGTGTGGCAAGGACTGGCATAAAGCTAAAGAATACTGTTGAATAGCCCGTGTCTTAACACAATAAACTTTGATGATACGTCCATCAAGATGAGCATCTGTACCAGTAAAACTTAAAATGGGCATGGTAACATAATTCATGCGTGTTTCAACTAGACAACGACTGTACTCCAAACATATACCTCATTTTTCTTTGTATGTGCTAGCAGGAGAAGGCCTGGTTGAGACAATGCAACAACTTGATTGAAAAAAAGTGTCATCTATTGCTGAACTTTTTAAGTCTAAAATTTGGGTGCAATTCAGTATCACTAGGTAGCAGCCAACCCTCATCACTTGCCGATGCCCAAATCTTTATTTCTTGATTCAACGACCCTTGTCATAAGTATAATGTGATCTGATCGTTCAGGAGAAGTTACAAATCTTATTGAATTAATATGACGGCCATCATGTGGTCTTAAAATTGCAAGCAGTTGCATCTTGCGTTTTTGCCATATTTTATCGTGCCATCTATAGATGCAGAAACCAAGCGACTTGTCATCCACTGGCACGTTGACAAATCAATGACTTCTCCATCATGCTTACCAATGAGTTGTATCCCATCAATCAGTTTGTCTATTGGACGTTGAAGAGGTGAATCTGCTGAACATGTTTCACATTTCCTGACCTTTCTAGTATCATGCCAATGATCAAAATTTCATGCTTGTGACAGTACCAACAAATCTAAGAACTATATAACATCAATGCCAACAATACGACCATCTCTATCTGAATCAGTAACATCAAACCAAGCCTTGTAGGTCTTTGGTGCTCCTTCGAGCAAAGACCGATCGAATTCTGTGCCATCTCCGATAGAGGAAGTTGAAGTAGATACTCCAAGGATCTAAGATGTCTAATAGGAAACAGTTACAGAACGCTCGGTTTTCCTTTATTCTTTTTTTCGAACAAAACTTTATCTTCCTTGTATTTTTGCAGAACAATTATTTTCCTTATATTTTCCCAGTTCTTGAATTCAAGAACAATCTCCTTTGCATTCCATAAAATCTTTATTTCATTTATCAACAAGGCGAAACCATTATCACTTCGAAACAATTTGTATTCTAATAAGGTCGAATATTGTTGAGACTACCCCGTATATCAATCCGAATGGAGATTCGGACAAAACCAGTACCATGTTCAACCGAACAGATAAATTAGTGGAACATTGCTTAGCTAAGTGCTGGTCTTTTCACCTTTTTGGCTTATGGGTTCTTAACTTGACCCAAACCCATAAACTGACTCGTAAGGCCCATGGGTCATTGATTAAGTATAAATACCCCCAACGACTTTCTTTAATGAGGGTGATTAGAATTTACTGCTAGCACACACCTTAATTATCTTTCTACATTTCACCTTAAACATTAAATACTTTACAAAATTACCCTCAATTAGAAATAACCCACACCAAATTGGCAACCATAGTTGGAGTACGACGGTGCCTGAGTTTCATATTCAAAACCAACAAACAAAGTAGTTCGGATGAATCCAAATGCACAGAATGTTCCACCTCCTGAGGTGGAAGTAGCAAAAGAAAACAATGAGTACATTATTGAGGAGCGCGATCAGTTGAGGGTTGAGATACAGGCATTGAGAGCGCGAAAACAAGCAGAGAAATGAGTTAAACAAATCTGGTGCCTCAGTGTTTCACCATACTGACAATCCTAGAGAGAACGAGCAGTTCCTAAAGACTCATCTTAGCTCCAAGAAAATGCATCAATCTAAACATGTGGAGAGCTCCACTTCAAAATCCTCCAGTAGCTCATCTAATGATGCAAATCTTGAACAGTCAGTTTCCTCCAATACTGATAGCGGACGGTCAAAAAAGAAGATAAGACTTACTAAAAAACATTCAAGAAAAATAAAAAATCATGACATGCTTAAGAAACATTATGGGAGGATAAAAGGTTCAGTCGATTAGCACATTGACCGTTTGCTGATTGGTCATTTTTCCTTCCAGTCTGAACCATGTATTTTTGCTACTCCAAATGAGGATATTGTGTTTAGCAGTAACAAAAACTGGATGCAATCACCGTTATCTGCAAAAATACTCCTCGAACATCTTCCGAAAACGTTTGACAACTCTAAGATGGAAAAATACGAAGGGAGCAAAGATCTGGAAAACCATCTTGAGCAGTTCAAGAACTTTATAATAAACTTTGAAGATGACGACAGACTGTTGTGTAGGGCCTTCTCCCAAACCTTCACAGGAAGTGCCCTTAAGTGGTATTATAGTCTCCATCAGGGATATTTAAATTTTTTGACATATTTTGGGTTGCCTTCCGGAAGTAATTCGTTGGAAGCAAAGAGATTAAGGGTAATGAAGATACCATCATCCATTGCGCTCAGGGGCCAAATGAGTCTCTAAAAGAGTACATCAGCCGGTTTGTGAATACTAAGAGTGGGTTAGCAGACTCTTTGAACAAGTTGCGATTTATTCCCTTAGACAAGGTCTGAATCCGGGCAACTTAGCTGATTCAATGACTCGGAAGAAGGCCATGACCTGGAGGGAGGGGGGAGGGGTTGTTGAATCAGGATTGGAAAACAGATTAATGTTGAAGAAACAAAGAAATCCAGAGTGCCTCGCCAGATTAGGTCCACCATTACAGCATCAACACCTCAAGCTACTAATCAGTCCGGTTACAGATCAAAGGCGACTGGACCGAGATCTAACCGATCAAGGCATAATAAGTTCAACCAGATCATGGGTTCAACCTGAGTGGTTTGATGAATTAGGAGAGAGCGTGGCTATAATATATGACAAAACTAAAAACGAAGTACATTTTAGAAAACCAGCAGCGTTGCAGTCTCTCATCGGAAAACCGGAGTACCCGTTTCTGCAAGTACCATAATGACATTGGGCATGATACCCATGATTGCATAGCTTTGAAGCAAGAGGTTCAGAACCTCATTGAAAGGGGTAAGCTGGGGGCTTAAGTCAAAAAACGAAGGGGGAGTAAACCGGATAATACACAATCCAATGCCAACACTCCCCGAACTACTCCTTCAAGCAATCTTGGAACGTCTAGACAGGAAGATGCTATGGTGATTACTGAACGATTTGATGTGGACTATGAGTAGCTTGATCCGGATCCGAGTCAAAATCGGGTGGGGGTGATAACAAACAAGACTACTACTGTCTCCGGTTTGATTAAGTATTTTGAATCTTTAACCATTTTTTTGGAGGGGGGGGGGGGGACACTGTGACTGTACCTTCTAGTCCTTCAAGGAAGAGGCATGTCCACAGTTTGACCACCCAGTTGGATGGAATAATATCCACACACTTGTACCAAATTCCAACTCCTTTCATAGTTTTCGATGAGGATGACCTAAGAGATATTGCAGGGCCTCATGAAGACGTTATGGTAATAGGGGCATCGATAAAGGAAAATGATATACGTTGGATTCTGATTGACGCATGTAGTTCGACGAATATTTTGTTTTTAAGCTCTTATAAACATATGAGAAACCCTTTGGTTATAAAACGTTCGAACAAAACCATTGTGGGCTTCACAAGGAGTTCAGAAAATATGATTGGAGAATTCAGAGAAGAAATATTGTTAGGCAAAGGACCTTTTAAGAAAATGGTGAGGGTATTGTTTGTTGTGGTGGATTTCCAACGTCTTATAATGCAATATTTTGGAGGTCTTGGCTCTCCAGAATGCATCTATGGCCTCTACGGTCCATCAATGTTTATAATACGTTATCCAAGGACAAGTAGGTGTTGTCCAGAGCCGTCAGAAGGTGGCCAGGTGATGTTATGCAATTGTTATTGCCTTTAAGTCTGTAGAGGCAGTCAAGATTAACAAATATTAGCAGCTATTGGAGTCTTCTACCGCTGAGAATGAAACTAATGATCCTAGGGAGGCTCCCAGTGTTATAATACCTGTAGAGGAGGTTGAAGTTCATTCCCTAGCTGAGGGCAAAAATGTTAAAATTGGTACCAAGATGGTATCAGATTTGAAACACAGGCTGTTATCATTTTTCATGAATAATCTACATGTATTTGCATGGTGCAATGGCGATGTTACCAGAGTGCCTGCTGATATAATTTGTCATAAGTTGTCCGTACGAGCTGATGTTGGACCGGTTGTACAAAGAAAAAAGTCTTTCTCAAAAGAAAAAACAGATATGATTGTTCAAGAAGTTGATCTCTTGACCAAGATGGGCCACATCAAAGAGTCTCAGTGCCCATTATGGACTACCAATCCTATTTTGGTCAAGAAAAAGAATGACAAGTGGCGCATGTGTATTGACTTCAATGATCTTAATAAAACATCTCCCAAAGATCTTTATCCCATCCCTCGGATAAATCAGTTGGTGGACTCTACCTCAGCGAACAAGTTATTGTGCTTCATGGATGAATTTTCAGGGTACAACCAAATACAAGTAGATCTGAAGGATCAAGATCACACTACTTTTATTACAGACAGAGGTCTTCATTGTTAAAAAGTGATGCCGTTTGGATTGAAAAATGTTGGGGCCACCTATCAAAGGTTAGTAAATTAAAACTTTTACTAGTCAGATAGGCAGAAATATGGAAGTTTATATAGATGACTTGATGGTAAAGAGACTTGAAGAAGATGCACACATATCCAATCTTCAAGAAATGTTATCCAACTTAGAAGTTGTGAATTTAAAGCTAAATCCTGAAAAGTGTGATTTTGGGGTCTGGTCTGGGAATTTCGTGGGTTATGTAATAAGTGAAAAAGGAATTCAACCTGGTCCGGATCAGCTCAATTCTCTATTAGCCATGGATCCTCCTCGGAAGACAAAATAAGTTCAAAGATTAACCAGAAAATTGGTTGCATTGAACAGGTTTGTTTCAAGATCATCAGACAAATGTGCTATACTTTTCCACGTGTTAAAAAATGTCAAGGATTTTAATTGGTCTCCACAGTGTAATCAAGCCTTTCTTGAAATCAAAAAGCATTTGTGTTCACCCAAGACTCTCTTTAAACCTGTTCAGGGGGAAAAGCTCTACATATATTTAGATGCATCAGAATATGCAGTAAGTTCTCTACTAATGAGAGAAATTGATAATTACCCTCGTTCGGTTTATTATATTAGCAAAAGTCGGCTGGATGTTGAAAGAATATATTTGAAGTTAGAAAAATTGGCCTTGGATTTGGTAATTGCGGTAATAAAAATGAGACCATACTTCCAAGCTCATTCCATTATCGTTCGAACATCTTTTCCCTTGAAGAGTGTTCTTCAGAAAGCTGATATATCAAGCAGAATGACCAAGTGGTCAGTTGAGCTGGGTGATTATGATATTGATTTTGCGCCCCGAATGGTGATTAAAGCCCAATCAGGGGTCGATTTCTTGGTAGAGTTCCATGCTGATAGGTCCCTCGAGAAAATACAAGAAAACTAGTATAAGAAAGAATGGGTAGTCTGAACCGATGACGGATCTAGTACTATGGGGTGTGGGGCTAGAAATTGTTTAACTTCTCCCTATGGTGATACTATGTACCAGGCTATATGTTTTGGTTTCAGAGCCTTTAATAATAAATCTGAATACGAAGCAACTATAGATGGTCTTAAGCTAGCCGTTAGATGTGGGGTCAAAAGAGTCCGACTAATGAGTGACTCATAACTACTTATTCACCATGCTCAGGGGCAGTCTGAAGCAAATAAAGAAAAATTGATAAAATATTTGCTTACGTTGAGAGAAGTTGCTGCAAGCTTCAAGAGTATCCACTATGAACACATCCCTAGATTGGAGAATACTGTGGCAGAATCTTTGGCAACCATAGCTTATTCTGAATCTTACTATTGGATCTGATGTTAGAATGTCCATCAACACAAGCAGTCCAAGAAAAAGGTAAAGAAAATGAAGAAAGTATGAGCATATTTGTCATTCAACCGAAGGACTGGAGGTATGATATTTTTCAGTTTATTTCCGATGGGATTTTGCCTCCGGATAAAACCATGTCTAAGAAAATTAAATATAAGGCTCGTGGTTTCCTAGTATTAATAAAAATTTGTTACAAGAAATCTTTCAACAGACCCCTCTTGCGTTGCCTAGGATTTGAAGAATACCAAAATGTGTTATCTGAACTACATGACGGGGAAGGTTCTGCGCACTGTGGCTACAAATCCCTATCCAGAAGAGTCTTATTAGCAGGGTACTATTGCCCTACCATAATGGCAGATGCCAGAGATATGGTAAAGAAGTGTGATCCCTGTTAGAGATATGGAAATGAAATCCACGTGTCAGCAGTTCCTATGGAATTCATATTTGAACCAATACCTTTTGATAGATGGGGGTTGGATCTGGTTGGACCTCTTCTCATGGGATCCGGTGGATGTTGAACTGTCATAGTTGTTATTGACTATTTTTCTAAGTTGATAGAGGCAGCTCCCCTAGCTGGAACCACTTCTAAGACAATTATAAAATTCATTTTATCCAACATATGTTGTAGATTTGGGGTTCCCCGGAAGATCATCACAGATAATGGGCCATAGTTTGATAATAAAGACATGGAAATGTTTTGCACCTCGAGAGGAATTCAATATTGTTTCTCTTCTCCATTCCACCCTCAAGCCAATAGGCAAGTTGTTAATCGAACAATCTTGCTTAGGGTGAAGAAAAATCTGGAGGGAGCTACAAGGAAATGGCCGAGTTATCTGCAAGAGGTACTGTAGGCCTGCCGAACTACTCCTTGGATTGCTACACAAAAATCCCCTTTTCCCCTGTTTATGGGATAGATGCAATCACACCCATATAAGATACTTTACCATCTTACAGGATCCAAAACTATTCCGAACAGGCAAATGATATGGCAGTTAGGAATCAGTTGGATTTGATTGAAGAAAGAAAAGTTAAAGCGCATTTAAAAACAACACACTACCAAGGTCTGATGAGGAGCAGATTTTCCTTCAAAGTTAAAAGAACAAATTTTCAATTGGGGGACAAAGTCTTAAGAAAATTAATTCTGCACATTAAGGAGAAACAATTCGGCAAATTGGCTTCAAACTAGGAAGGTCCTTATATGGTATGTGAAAAAGTCAAACCAAAGACTTATAGACTTCAAGACAGAGAGGGTAGAATACTAAAGCACCCATGGAATGTTGAACATCTCAGGTTATACTTAGAATAAATATATCTTGTAAATATTTACAGTTTGAATGGCAATGTAAATATTATGGGGGCATACTCTTTCCTACCCTGGTGGCGCGGGGAGGTTTTAACGAGGTGTCCGAGTTTTTCAGTAATACCTTATGCCTTCTTGAAAAGTCTGGTGCAAAATTCTTATTGACTTAACTATAATATGAGGTGGCCGGATATTAAATACTCATTAAACACCCTGGCTCTCAAATGAAGTATCTTTGAGTTGATCAGATTTGTTAAACACTTGATCACATTCATTTAACATTTGTGATTAAAATTATTTAATGGTTATTAAACACTTATTTAACAAATCTGAAACATTAAAGGCTATTTAAATATTGGATACGAAGAGATAAACGAGATTAGTACAAAGAAAAAATTGATATTAAAGCCTGATCGGAATAGACCCGATCCATGGACTTTGGTTCATAAGATAGAAATTCAAAAAATGATACAAATGCCTTGGCCGTCCAAGGACTTTAGTTTAAAAAAACACAAAATAACAACAAAACCTTAGGGTTTTTTTCCTTTAGTATCTTCATTACCTTTATCTGTCTTGGGAATTTTGAGTTCAGCACTCGAACTCTCACCAATTCCTTCATTATCTTCAGAGTCTTCTCCACTTGAATAAACATGTTTATCACCATTTGCCATTGTATAGAATTGAAGTTCTTCATATTCTACGAAGTTCCACAAAGGGCCAATGGTCCTCTTCGGAAAGGTCTCGTGAAATAGCAAAACCATGTCGGACTTAATCCCATCATCTCTTTTCTCCAAAGAGTCCACCACTTCAGAATCATACTTCTCTATTCCCACGACCATCTCTTGGGCTTGCTTGCTTGCTAAAGAAGCATTCTCATCTGTCTTCTCCTAAGGAGCTTCTCCAAGTTGACTTCTCCTTCAGATAAAGTTTTGACAGTAGTGGCTATGACTTCTAGTTGTTCCTTCAAACTCTTAATCTCGGTAGAGGAAAAAGTCTCTAGTCCATAATACTTGGTCTGGAGATCTTTCTCAGCTTCTTGTGACTTGAGCAGTTCTGCACTTAAATCCTTTTTTCCTTTTTTAAGAATTCTAAGCTTTGCTGAGCGGTTGAAAGACTATTCGTTAAGACCTGGTTTTTTGTGGTCAGGGAGGTTATGTTGGTTGTTTATTCCCTCATTTTCCTTTCCAGGTCAAGTACTGGATGGATATAACCTAAGAGAGCATGACTCAGAGTGTCTTGTTCGCTTGATATCACGTATGTCTCACCATTTTGGGTTACAACATTGGCCGAATTGGCATGAGGATAAGGCCCCGCAAAATCATCATTGTCCAGATCACTAAAATACATATTAATGTTCTGAAACACATCTAAATTTACATCTCCTTCAGCAGTTTCCTGTTCGGAGTGAATGAGTGTTTGAGAAGGAAGTTTAGATGGAATTTCTTCTTGTAAAGTAGGGTCAGCGGGAATAGGAGGAGGGAGTTCAGAAGAACGCATAATTATCTCTGATCCCATAGTAACTTTCATTTTCTTTGCACTTTTTTTTATCACTACTTACCTTGCGTTTCTTATCCTTCCTGGTGATCTGAGGTGGATTCTCTGATCCACCAGCCACTTTGACAGTAACTTCAACTACCTCCAGCAAAACAACGTTAATTCCTCCTTGGTTTTCTGAACTGGCCCCTTCGGTGACTTGCTGAGATGGGTCCGTTGTGGTTTTCTTCTTCTTGTTATTCCTAATCTTGTCCAGGTGGCTATGGGCTTTGACCCTGGAAGGAAAATAAAGTTTGGCATCCTTAGCCTCAGTTCTCTTCAGGATGACATCTGCAGGAGATAATTAGTTAGTTGTTCCCAAGTGAGGTCCCCTGAAGTGTTCCATAGGTGAGACCTTACGAAGTTCCTTGAAGTAAAGAAATTGTGAAAACCGTTCCCCCATTTCTCTAACGCCCATTCATTTAGCTTAGCACAAGTGTTTTGGCCTGCCTCTAAGTGCTCCGAAAGATTCTTCAAAAAAACTATAAGAAAACACAAATCGCCAGTTCGGAATAAAAACACAATGTTTAGAAACTAAGGAAAACATAAATAAAGATTAGCTATTCTCTTCTAGTGACTGGTCAATTGAATTGGATTAGTCGCAGTTTTTATCTTCTTCCTCTTCTCTCATGCTCCACTGATAAACAAAAATTGGGTTCTCTATGGATTTTCAGATTCCAACAAGTCATTTACCACTTTATAATCGTTCCTCATGTTATAGTGGTAAAATGGGACGTGGTGGTTCTTGCACAAACTCACTACAACAGTAAATTTCTCCATGGGTAGTGGGATCTTTGACAACCTTGATGCCATTATAATGACCAATAAAGTGTATCATGCGTTTAGACTCAGCTGACTCAGACATAATTTTATCAGATGAAAGTACCTGACTATCTCTGGATCCAAAGGGAACCGGAGTCCCCAATTTAGCACTTTAGTGTATACTACTAGCTCATGGGACTTGCAGTCCATAGGAGTCTCTAGAGTGATTGAGATTCTCACTTTAACAGATTCGGGGAAGCCCCACTTTGTCCGGATACAACCCAAATCAGCAGTGTGGGTGTACACATACGCGATATTTTGGAAGGCTATCAAGTACTTCACAATGACTTTCTTAAAGTTTGGCCCAACTTTTCCTTCCAAGCACTCCGTAAGTGAGTTAGTATTGTGCAGAACCACTTTAACTTTGCCTTTCTGGTCTGTTGCAGTGTCCTTTGTCTGTCCGGATGTCTCAAAGGGACAGTCTTCTACACTCTCCTCCATGGTTTCCTTAATTACGCTTGACTGTTGTTCGAATGGTTTAGTATAAGCTAAGGGTTGTACCGTCGCCGAAGTAGCAGGTTTCAAAGAACGATGAGTAGTTTTAGCTTTGGAATGATGAGTTATTCGGTGATGGGTGGTTTTCTCAATAGATTTCTTAACATCCGAACCCATTTCCAGGAAAGGCGAAGGTTTCCTAACACTGGAAACAACATTTTCTTTAGAAATTGGGTTTTGGGACTCTTGAACAGAAGACTCTGACTGAAGAGGAGATAGGGTTAGGACAAAAGGTAATTTTCTTACATTTTATGTTTTCGATGATGATGAACCTTGGTTTGTGTTTGTTTTTGGTCGATTGATTTCTTCGTTCGGCGAAGAAGGGAGACCAGCTGCAACTCTTGCGTCTCTTGCATCTTTTCTTAAATCTCCAAATCAGATAAATTCAGCCAACCTCCTTTTACAAACACGTTTCTGGATGTGAACATAAATCTACCCGAACACAATTTAAGAAGATTAGTAAGCGTTCTCTCTCAATAAATGTATATGTTCTTAGAAACAATAGAACAATGGAACCAATTTATATAACAATGAAAAAGTGGGAGTTTACCTAGGAGAAGACAAACCGATCAAAATGATGATTATGGGCTATGAAGTATCGGTGTTACACCCTAAGTAACTTTTTAACCAAGTATGTACAAGAATCTAGGAGAAAAAACGATTGAGAGATTAAAACAAAACTCGACACATATACCACATAAAAAAATAGATTTTCAAATTCTTAATGGTAAAGTTAGTCTCTTCAAAATCCGACCAGGCTGACTCTTGGAATTCTTTACTGGTAAAATCAATCTCTTTAGTTCGGATACTAAAGACAGATCGGAGGATCACTTTGAAAATGCGTTGAGTTTTATTTTTCTGAGTTAGTTCTTCCAAAGATTCTTTGCAAGACTTAAATGGGCTAGTGATAAGGTCGGATATTGTTGACACTACCCCTTATATCAATTTGAAGGGTAATTTGGACAAAAACAAGACCATGTTCAACCGAACAGATAAATTAGTGGAACATGACTCAGCTAGGTGCTGGTCTTTTCACCTCTTGGGCTAATGGGTTCTTAAACTTGAATCAAGCCTATAATCTGACCCGAAAGGCCCATAGGTCATTGATTAAGTATAAATACCCCAACGATTTTCATTAACAAGGGTAATCGGAATTAACTGCTAGACACACCTTAATTATCTCTCTACATTTCACCTTAAACATTAAATTCTCAAAACACTTTACAAAATTACCCTCAATCAGAAATAACCCACACCATATTCCACTTGCTAAAAAAATATTTCACTCATACGCATCTCATCACCATTACTACAAACATCAGTAGTATTTCAATTCAAAAAATAACATCTGAAACAAAGTAAAAAAAATCCAAAAGCACTTATATTCATCGAAAACGACTAGTCTAAATAGTTTGTTCACATTAAAATTGTTTTTTAAAAGAATATCATTGCAAAAATACCGGCAGTTAGATATGGGTTCTTCTTTCGTAATATCATCATCTAAGAGAATAATTAAATTAAATATATCAGAAATAATTAAGAAAGTTTCTTGATGTTACCAAGAAGGCTGGAAACCACATCATATCAAAACAACTCTAGTTTTCGGTTCTTTTTCAAATACCTATCCACTCTCAAACTACCCAAAGCATTATCTGTTTTGATAGATTCATTCTTGCAGCGTATAATAAAGCTCGAACCTTAAATTACAAGAGAGAGTTAATGGATTCTTCTCCATCTTCTTTTATCCGTTTTTTTATATTAAAAAATTAATAAGGTCTTTCAACGACAACTCACTCTAATACCATGTTGGATCAACATCAGGATGCAACTCGGCCATTTTCTCTAATATGTTTAACTTGAATGCATAAAAAACTAATGATATAAAAAAAATAGAGAGAAGAGAAAAAGTAGAGCTTCGGCCATTTTTCTCTAATATGTTTAACTTGAATGCATTAAGGACTAATGATAGAAAAAAGATAAAGAGAAGAGGAAAAGTAGAGCTTCTATTAATTTTGTATTGTTACTGTACATGAATTAGTGAATGATAATTTTTAGGCTTTGAACTAAACATCGTCCTTCGACTATCGCGTTTGGTGGTAAATAGTCATATGACTTTCAAATGTCCGTTGACAGTCCCTGGACTATTGCTTTTGGATAAAGTTAGTCCACGAGGTCCTCTGATCCATGAGAGGCTGCTATCTGTCACCATATTCCCCATATTTTGTACCACCACTAGTCCCTTGAGTTTATTATCCGTAATATTCTACATTTTGGGTTTGACCTAAACTCAAGGGACTAGTGGTGATACAAAAATCTGGGGAATCTGGTGACATGTGACAGCCTCTCAGGGATCAAAGGATCTGGTGGACTAACTTTATTCAAATGCGATAGTCCAGGGACTGTCAACGGACATTTGAAAGTCAATGGACTATCTGCCACCAAACGCAATAGTCGAGGGACGATGTACTGTTCAATGCCTAAGTTTTTTATACTAGTTGACTAACCATTAACTAACTAAACTCCTAACTAATATAACTGGTATCTAATTATTCAACACACTGATTCAACGTCAATAAATATTAGAGTCGGTTGAACTATATGGATCAGTTCGATCTTCATAAGCGCTAAGTCATTCTTTGTACCGTACTTTATTGAACAAATTTCAATAACCCTTGTTTTATTCTGACGCAAACTTGAATTGCTACATATTGTTCCGAGACTAAAAAAATGCATATACAATTTTCAATAACCCATGTTTTATTCTGAGTCTTGGCCCAAATTTAGGTCGCTAAATGTTGTTCAATTTGTTGGTAAAAACTAAGTACTGTCTGAATGTTTTTTTATATACCGTCAATTTGTTAACCAATTTCTTTGACTAATATCAACCACAATCAATTTGTTGATCAATTTTTCTCATAACCAAATGTCTATTAACTTGCTTGACACTAGTGTTTTGGTTTGAATAATATATTAAATTAATATAAAAAAATGAGTTTTTACGAATACATAAGTATATTGTAGAAAATGACATAAAATCTGTGAAAAAGGAATAAGATAAATATGTAAGAAATACTTTACGGATTTCTTATATACTTATTGAACCACGAAGTTAATTAATCCTGTAATAATGCGGAAGAAATAACTTACAGGATGTAGACATTCCTTGATCTTCAGATTCCGAACTTAAAACAGATGATCCGCGATCCTTTGCTAGGTTATGAATCTTCTAAGAGATGACAACCAAAACACAATTTTGTAATTGATTCGAAGGAAGAATCAATTCGTTTTTCTTATAGGATTTTTTATCTCTGTATTTGATCTCGTGTCTTTTTAAGAATGAGAAACTCATTCTTATATAGAACTTAAGTGAGAAAAACGGTTCTTCTCTTTTAACCGTCTGTAACTTCCAGACAATTACTTAATGAAGACCAGTCCTTATTAAATTGCTACCCTTAGGGACCATAACCCGGTATTATTTTGTTTTACAAAATAACCCTAAAACTTTACGTTTTTCTTAAGTTGTTTATTTCCGAATCCAATCCTTCACAGTATTCGGAATTAAACCTGGTATCTATACAATTACCTCCATGATACATATTTTATCTACTAGTCCATTCTTTTCTTTATGATTACTTTTATTGGACTAATATTAACGATAGTTCGATACATCGATAAAACATGTGACGGTCCAACTTAATGGAGAAATTCCAACAATCTCCCACTTGGATCATCATATGCTACTATAGGATGCATCCACTTAATGAACGTTCTTAATTTCTATCGTCACATAGATAACCTTAACAATCCCATAAATGACCATTAACGACATAGGACTAAAGTCATCATCAATGCATTTCAAGCCGCAAACCGTAATCACAATATCACAACAATCAACTACATGGATCTATCATGGTGCATAACATAAGAATAATATGAAATGTAATCTTACATATCTATTCTTAACTAGTCACACTTAATTGGAGGTCTACTTACAGCAGAGTACGAATAATCAAAGATAAGAGCACACTGAAAACTTATATATAAATATGTTTGCATTAATGACCTTAAGTTCGCGAATATCATAATACAATCTAAGGGGTCTTTCTATCCCCTCTACGATTCGCAGTCCTGTGACAAAATTTCGCAGCCAAAACGCCTGATTAGATGCCTCGAAATAAGCAACAAATTCCGCAGCCATAGTGGAAGATGCAATGAGTGTTTGTTTAACACTTTTCCATGATATTGCACCTCCCGCTAAAAGGAATATAATGCCTGAGGTTGAACGACGAGAATCCTCACATCTAGCGAAATCCGAGTCGGAATACCCTATGACCTCCAGTTTATCCGACTTCTTATATGTTAACCTGTGATGTTTTGTTTGTTGCAAATACCGGAGAACTCTTTTGACTGCTCTCCAGTATTCCATCCCCGGATTACTTACGTATCTCCCTAACACACCCACCATAAAAGCAATATCTGGCCGTGTATAAACTTGAGCATACATCAGACTTCCAACAGCCGAAGCATATGGAACCTTTTGCATTTCCTCAATCTCAAGTTTTGTCTTTGGGCATTGCTTAAGGCTAAACGTTTCACCTTTTGATATAGGGGTTTCCTTTCCTTTGCTGTTAGCCATCCCGTAACGTTGTAACATACTCTCAATATACGCCTTTTGTGATAAACTCAAAATTCCATGGGATGGATTCCTATGAATTTGAATTCCTAACACAAATGATGCATCACCAAGATCTTTCATATCGAATTTGTCCGAAAGAAATTTCTTGGTCGTCTGTAACAATTCCTTATCGTTCGTGGCCAATAATATGTCTTCAACATACAGCACTAGAAATATGAATTTACTCCCACTGAACTTTTGATACACACAATCCTCCACTGAATTTATCTCGAAACCAAATGAGACAATAACTTTAAGGAATTTGTGATACCACTGTCGAGACGCTTGCTTGAGACCATAAATAGATTTCTTCAGTTTACATACCGTCGACTTTGGATCACCATAGACAAAGTTTTTATGTTGTAACATATAGATCGTTTCCTCAATGTCTCCATTAAGAAAAGCGGTATTTACATCCATTTGATGGAGCTCAAGGTCGAAGTGCGCAACTAATGCCATGATTGTCCGAAAAGAATCCTTCGAAGAAACTGGAGAGAAGGTTTCTTTAAAGTCAATCCCTTCACGTTGAGTAAAACCCTTAGCTACAAGTCGCGCTTTATGCCTCTCCACATTACCCTTAGAATACCGTTTGGTTTTAAAAATCCATTTACAACCAATCAGCTTCTTTCTTTCAGGTAATGGAACAAGCTCCCATACTGCGTTATCTTGCATTGATTTAAACTCTTCGTTCATTGCTTTAATCCATAAGTGAGAATCAGAATTTTTCATGGCTTCACGTACATGTAAAGGATCATTTTCTGTTGAACCATAAAATTCTTCATGTTCTTGAAGATACACTATATAGTCTGAAGATATAACGCTCTTTCTTTCTCTAGTAGATCTACACAAAGGCATAATTTCTTCATTTTGCACTTGAACTTCTTGAGGAGGTAGAGTTTGTTCTTCTTGAACAACTTCATTTTGCTCCATTGGAACAACATCCATAGGAGGAAGATTAACATCATCTTGAGTATCTATTTCCTCTAACGAATCTGAAGTGATGATTGGCCTTCTAATTACCATATCTTCATCTGACACTATAGTATCATTGTTAGAACCTTCATGAATTTCTACTGATTCTTCCTCAAAATGAATGTTTGTTACTAAATTCTTCCCCCAAAACTCTATATTCTCAAAGAATTTCGCTGTACCCGTCTCAAATATATTCTTTGTGGAAGGATCATAAAACTTAAAACCCCTACTGTGCTCGGGATATCCGATGAAATAACTACTAACCGTTTTGGAGTCCAATTTCTTTTCATTCGGCCTATAAGGCTTCGCTTCAGCTGGACATCCCCAAACATGTAAATGTTTTAAACTAGGTTTACGCCCAGTCCAAAGTTCATACGGTGTCTTAGTAGTTGCTTTCGTCGGAACTCTATTAAGTAGGTAGCTCGCACATTTTATTGCTTCTCCCCAGAGTGATATAGGTAATGTTGAATGACTAATCATACTTCTTACCATATCCTTCAATGTACGGTTTCGTCTCTCAGATACTTCATTCATGTTGGGCGAACCCGACATCGTATACTGAGGGACTATCCCACACTCTTCTAGAAACTTTGCGAACGGTCCATGACGTCGTTCACCTGAACCATCATATCTTCCGTAGTATTTACCACCACGGTCCGATCTGACGCACTTAATGTCTTTACCAATTTGTTTTTCAACTTCGGTTTTAAAGACTTTGAACTTGTCAATGGCCTCTGATTTTTCGGGAATGAGATATAGATACCCATATCGTGAAAAGTCGTCAATGAAACATACAAAATATCGTTGGCCGTTCCATGATGCTGTAGGGAACGGACCGCAGATGTCTGTATGTATCAAATCCAAGATCCCTTTCGCTCTGTATGCATCTAATCGTTTCACTTTGGTATGTTTTCCTTTTATACATTCAACGCAAACGTTGAAGTCCAAAAAATCCAGTTCATTTAATAAACCTTCTGAAACAAGCTTTTCAATTCTATTGCTAGAAATGTGACCTAATCGCTTGTGCCAAAGTTTTGCTGATTTTTCCATTTTACAATTTAGTTTTCCAGTTACATCTACATTCATTATCTCTTTGTGATCCTTTATAGTATCCAATAAATACAAGTTATCATTTGTTATTAACTTTGCAGAACCAACAATATTACCATGTAAATAAAGACATAAACTTTCATTTCCAAATAAACAAGAATAACTTAATTTGTCCAACAACGGAAAGGAAAGTAGGTTCCTTCGAAAAGAAGGTACATACAATACATCTTTTAAATACAAAAAATGTCCACTGGTAAGCAACAAACAAAAATCACAAATAGAATGAACTAAACACGAACTGCAATCAGCTGTATAGATGGATGTTTCACCATCACTCAGGCTTCGGTTTCTTATCATACCCTGCAAAGAAATACAAACATGAGTTGTTGCTGCTGTATCAACCCACCAAGTATTTCTTGGCACTGAAACTAAATTGATCTGAGAACAGACCATAGAAGTGAAAATACCTTTAGCTTTCATCATAGCCCTCCATTTTCACATTCTTTCCTAAAGTCCCCCGGTTTCTTACAATGGAAGCAACGCCCTTTACCAGACGTACCCTTATGCTTCTTTTGTCCCGAACCGGATGCATGTGCATCTGAATCTTCATACTTTCTCTTGATTCCCTTATCCATCTGAGCTTTCACCATTTTCACTTCTGGATGTTCTTGCTTCATCTTTTCCTCCTCTTGCGTTGCCTGAGAGATGAGCTCATTAAGAGTCCATTTCTCGCGCTGACAGTTATAAGAAGTTTTGAAGTTCTTATACTGAGGAGGGAAATAGTGAAAATCAAAGCTTACCACAACATCTTCCGGAAGGTCAATCTTAAGTGCTTTCAATTTGGAAGCGATGTTTGACATTTCCAAGATGTGCTCACAAACAGTCCCTTTGCCATGATATTTCATAGAGGCTAGCTTAATAAGCAGCGTCTTAATCTCTACTTTATCGTTCTTGGCAAAACATTTCTCTACCTCTTCGAGAAATATTTTCGCATTAGTGATCTCAGGTGGAACTGCACCACAGAATGCTAATGGAATTGCTTGCTTCATGATCCCTAGACTTATCATGTTCGACTTTTCCCACGCCTCTGACTCTTTCTTCTCTGTAGGAGAACTGTCATCAGTCAGAGGTTTAGTTTCATCGACCCTTAATGCTAAGTCGTAATCATGGCACATCAAGTGCAACAACATATCTTCTTTCCACAACTCCAAGTTGCTCCCATTAAGTATGGGTTCCTTTTTGCCTTCCGGGTTATAGAGATACGAATTTGCTAACATAACAAACAACTAAAAAGTTATTGCACAGTATAATATTATATATATATATATTAATATAAATCAGATCAATTAATTGCCGGAGCGTACGTAACAACGGTTAATGTGTAACTTACGCATTAATGTGTATATTCTGTTTCCGCACAACTAGTACACGTCTTTACAGTTAGTATGAATAACTTAAATCACATTCTTCCTCTCACGGCAGTAACAGCGCACGCAGCGCACGTAACAACGATTAATGCACGGAATGGATTAGTTTTTTTTTATATATATATTTTATAATCATACTAAACTTCTCTTTACCCGTTACAGCTATTAACTTTATTAAACTTCAAAAGATATATATTTTCAGTAACTAATATATATATATATATATATATATATATATATATATATATATATATATAAATAAAAGTAACTTTTAGTTTGTTTAACTTTTACCGTATACCTCGTCCGTAACTAACACAAGCATCGAAGGAGACGTGCAATTCTATTCTAATTTGAATAAATTACTCACAATCTTACCTTAATTGAGTATATGAAACTGACACATAATTCAGTGGATAATTATATATAACAGAATATCGTTAAATTCCATAAGCAATTCGTGGTATTACACCAAAAAAATATGCAAATGGTTATTAAGTTATATATCAATGGTCAATTCTTTAATTTGCATTCAAAATCATAAATTTTATGCCTTCAATTAATTTAAAAGGCATTTTCTTCTTTTTAGATTTTGAAACTCAAAACTTTACGCATACTTTTATTTTCCTTTTAAATTCATAATCTGAAAAACTAAGAATTTAACTTCATGGTGGCTCTAATACCACTTGTAAGAAATACTTTACGGATTTCTTATATACTTATTGAACCACAAAGTTAATTAATCCTGTAATAATGCAGAAGAAATAACTTACAAGATGTAGACATTCCTTGATCTTCAGATTCCGAACTTGAAACAGATGATCCGCGATCCTTTGCTAGGTTATGAATCTTCTAAGAGATGGCAACCGAAACACAATTTTGTAATTGATTCGAAGGAAGAATCAATTCGTTTTTCTTAAAGGATTTTTTCTCTCTGTATTTGATCTCGTTTCTTTTTAAGAATGAGAAACTCATTCTTATATAGAACTTAAGTGAGAAAAACGGTTCTTCTCTTTTAACCGTCTGTAACTTCCAGACAGTTACTTAATGAAGACTAGTCCTTATTAAATTGTCACCCTTAGGGACCATAACCCAGTATTATTTTATTTTACAAAATAACGCCAAAACTTTACGTTTTGCTTAAGTTGTTTATTTCCGAATCCAATCCTTCACAGTATTTGGAATTAAACCTGGTATCTATACAATTACCTCCATGATACATATTTTATCTACTAGTCCATTCTTTTCTTTATGATTACTTTTATTGGACTAATATTAACGATAGTTCGATACATCGATAAAACATGTGACGGTCCAACTTAATGGAGAAATTCCAACAAAATAATATTTGATCAAAACTTGAGCAAACAAGAAATCAAAGCAAAAGTTAAATTAGAGATAAAAAATGATTGGATTGGCCAGAGATTTTGGGTACCAAGGAGAGATTCTGGGTACCAAGGAATTTGAACTGAGACAAGGGAAAATACGATAAGATACTGCAGAGACAAAATTAGTAGATTAGTTAAAAATTCTAGTATTTTTTTCGCACCAAATAATGGTAGACGGTAGCGTAAAATAGATGTCGTAAACTGGATGGAGAACTGTTGGACACCTTATTTATTGATAAAAACTCGAATTGTTATTATGTCTTAAAGAAAAACAATACTTGGAGTTTGCGAAATGCATATGAAAGGCTATAACTATAGTCATTGAAGATATGGTTAATCGTTTAAGATTCAGAATCACATGACACGACTCCGGAAGCGTTTACATCTCAACTTAAAATTATCGCAAATAAAATTACCTTTAAATATTAAACCAAATGATTAAATTGATGTCATACTAACCTCATTCTTCCAACACAAAAACGGATTTACGGATGGAATTGTAAATTTCTTTCATAGTTAACTACTTGATTTTTAGTGTGGAGTAGTAATTTTCTTTCATAGTTAACTACTTGATTTTTAGTACTAGAATCTTTTCGCTCATCCTATTTACCAATGCCTTACCTGAATGATTCCTTGCCTTAAAACATAACAGCAGAATACAGAGGTTAACCGATTGGCAAGTCTTCTTAAACATTGAATAAGGAGGGAACTGAAATCCCTAGCTTGCTACTCAAGTAAACCCTTTATTCCAACAAAACACTATTTAACACTTATCTTTCTAATGTTTCCTTCACCTGAAAATTAAAATGCAGCCAGACAAACAAAAAAACAAACAATTTGATCATGAATTACGAGACATGATCTCTGCTATAACGCGCCGCGTTGGTGACCATCAAAGGAACGAAGAGAAAGATGATGGTGTGTGTATAATAACACTAGCGGGAACTAACAACGGAGCTACAATGCGAAGCGATTTGGACCAGAAACCAAGCACAAGTGAGAAGGATGATGTCGAGGCTGAGAATACTTATGTGAACAGCAACATACAAGCTGTGTACAATTCTATAAAATGATGAGCAGTAGCTACAACACCCACGACCCTGGTGTTCACATGGAAATCGCTGAGGTTTCCGAACCCGTGTCAGCGTTTAGGTCTGGGGGGAGGCGACCAAGAAAGGAGAGAGTTCGAGCTAGAAGCGATCACGATGCTGACCATTTCGATTTTTAAGCTTTTATTTATTATATATATATATATATATATATATATATATCATATGCAAGAAGGGTGCATCTAATATCTAATAATTTCAATTGCAATTGGCTCGAATATTTTAAAGATGAGTGGTTTAATTCATTAAGAATTTCCAATTGTCTAGCATTAATTTTTCCTGAGTTTTAAAATTTTCAACTTAAAATATACGAATTTGAAGAAAACAGAAAAAAGTAAAACAAAAAAAATTTGATCGTTATTATTTTGTTAATCATTTATGAGATTTTCGTTGAATTTATTTGGGAGTGTTTGAAATTGCCGAGACAAATTATTGAACATTCAAACTATGGCTACTGACAGATTTAAATATTTAAATTCGGATAATTATTTTATAAAATTTTATTAGGGCTCAGCTCAAAGTCTCAAACAAAAAGTTACATTTTCAAGTTCAAATTAACATCATAGGCCCGCTCGACTATAAATTGAAATCCAAAATAAATTTGAAAAACCAAGTTTAATACATTGGACATCAAGCCAACCGTAATCACACTCAGTAGATGACCGATAACAATTTAGTGGTCGAGAATAGGATGGTACAAGTGAGTTTTTTGTTTAGTTTTTAAACGGATTCCGTTTAGTTTGGTATGTTGGAATATAATAGTTCGAACCGACATGCTAAATGAATATATTCGTTTATTATTTTAGGAAGTTAAAAAAAGGTATTTAAGGTAATTATTTAATTAATTAAAGTGGAATTATTGGTGAAAAGTTGTTATGGGCTCAAGTGTGGTAACCGGGTTGAATTTGGATACTATGATGAAGAAGGCTCACGCTTAAACCTGAACGATAAATCAATGATATAAATTGAATTTTCAATTTATTGGCTTATGGTCGTGAACACAAGGATGTATAATAGGATGGACTTTGCAATGTTGGGTTTGACATTGTAAAGTCTATAAATAAAAGGCTAGCCTTAAGAATTTCATCATTCAAAATCATACCGCTTTCTACCAAACCATATTTTTTTCTAATTTGGTTATGCAAGTTTCTCAAGTTCATCTACAAAATCGATAAAGAATAAAAAGGAACAAAACACAATATGGAAAGCTTTAAGCAAACTCGTGAGTAATCTCGTTTCTTTTATTCATTAGGTGAATCTCAATTAAGGGTTTACTTATTTTTTCCGTATTTTGTTATATTCATTTGACATGTCAAATAAAATATAACAATTGGTATCATAGCCTGCAAAACCTTTTTTTAAATTCGATAGAATAATCGAATTGTATGTTTATATATATTGGTGCATGTGTTTCTTATCTGTAAAAAATCCATGTCATTGGGATTATGTGTTGATTGAGCTCGTTAGGGTATGAATTTATGAACGGTATGAAAATCATATTTATGTGATTTTTTCGTATTGAAAAGCAGGTTTATCTGTTTTTTCGTGTTTAATATGAATAAATTGTATTTTTAATAGTTTGAGGTTTTTCCAATTAAACTAGGGTTGATGGATGTTTGGGCAGCGCCCACCCCGCATCAGCGCTACTATCACTGGGTTTATGCCTAGTCAGTAGCCTCCCACTGCTCGCGATAACAACGGGTTTGCGGATCCGTTGGACAGACTTCGATCAGCGTCAGGGGTTAAGCCGTCAATGAACCACTGTCCCAATAGTTTTGATTTTATTCGTCATATTAGGATTAATTTGATGATAATTTTAGAAGAAGAAATTAAAGACATCAATTAACCCTAATTTAATCTAAAAACCTCCAAACTATTAACAATACATTTTATCCATATTAAACATGAAAAAAAAGATAAAAATCTACAATTCCTAAATTCATACCATAACCAGCTCAATCAACCCATAACCCCAATAACATGAATTCTTTACAACGAAGAAAAACATGCATCAATAAGCATACAATTTTATTATTCTATTGAATCCAAAAAGGGTTTTGTAGGTTATGATACCAATTGTTACATTTTATTTGAAATCGCATCAAATGAATATAACAAAATGCGGAAAATAATTAAACCCTTAATTGAGTTTCACCTAATGAATAAACGAAAACGAGATTACTCACGAATTTGCATGCAGCTATCTATCTTATGTTTTGTTTATTTTCGTTCTTTAGCGATTTTGTAGATGAACTTGAAAATCTTGCAGAACCAAGTTAGAAAAGAAAAAGGTTTGGTCCATCTTGTGTTTTGTTCATTCTCGTTCTTTAGCGATTCTGTAGATGAACTTGAAAAACTTACACAACCAAGTTAGAAAAAAAAGGTTTGATTTTTCAAACACTGTACGAAGCGACAGATTTGTGTTTAGGGTTTAGGATGATGAAATCCTAAACATGACCCCTTATTTACAGCCTTTACAATGTGAAGCCCAACATTAGAATTCATAATATTATACTTCCTTGTGTCCTAGGACCATAATACGATAAATTGACAATTTATTTTATATGCTTCATTTATTAATTGAGACTTAAGTGTTGAGATTTTTACCCTCTTCATCATAATGCCCAAATTCAATCCGGTTACCACACTTAAACCATAACGTCTTTATACTCATATGTCTTATTTAGTAAATAAATAATTAATTCGATTACTTTAAATTTTGACTTCCATAAGACACTCACCAAATATATATATATATATATATATATATATATATATATATATATATATATATATATATATATTTAGTATGTCGCTCCAAATTATTGTCGGTCCATAAATATATTAAATAAATATATTCGAACATGGTTCGATCTGGTTACGGTTTAATTTGTTTCGATATGCTTTTATATAAAATTCAATTTAATTATAAACATATATTCAATCTTTTTATTTAAATAAATAATATAAAAATTAAAATATAACAATTAATTTTTTAAATTAATTTTAACTAATATTTTTAGTGATAATATATCGAACTAGATTAAAAAAAACAAGGTCCTCTAATGAACTTATCTTTTCGATTATATATCGGTTCTCCCAGTTTATGAGTTGGGTACACTTTTGATTTTATCAATTTACTAATACTATCGATTTATCGGTTTAATTTTTTTTTATCAATTTTGATAATAAAACTGTAAACCAAAACATTAAAAACCGATCGGATTCTCGATCTAGCTTTTATCCATTTTATTCTGGTTTTCAGTTCTGAAAACAATTAACAGCCAAATTTATTATGAATATATAACCGGGGTTTACAAACAATTGCGGAAACGTATGCAAAGGATTATTATAAATAAAAGTTTAAATCGATGTATAATGTGGTTATACCCGTCTTTTTTAATTTAGTATTTAGATTTCAAACATATAAGCATGAGAAAAAGTTCAGAAACAGAAATTGCTGGTGGTTAGTGGTGGCAATGGTAGAGAATGCGGAGGCGGTTCTTCCGGAGATCAATGGAAAGATAACATTTAAAGGTGTTTTTAAACATACGAGTTTGTGTAAGAGGGTTGAAGATTTTAGAGGAAAAAATGTTTTGTGGAGGTCGGTTTAAATCTTTGTAGTCATGCCTTCATTTGTTTTTTTTAGGGAACCTGCAGTCGCTAATCAACAAGTGTGCATAGAGAAAACCCTCAGTCTGACGTAAGAACCTGCAAAACAACGCCAGAAGGTAAACCGCATAAGGTGATGGGCTCAGCCATGGAAGCGTATGTAGAAGGACTCGAACTCATGACCATTAGTCACAAGCATGCATTACTGAACCAACTCGGTAACCCCTTTGAGGGCATGCCTTCACTTGTTGTTAAAGATACAGTATGAGATTTTAAGTCGCATGAAAGTTTTTGGTTCCACGCTTCGGTTGTAATTGATTCACGAAATTAGATTTATCTATAAAATAAAATTGTATGAAGATAAAATCTTTAGTTTTTTCTTCTTGTTTAATAAGCTGTAAAATATATATATACGAAAAATGTTTACAAGGTTAACTTGGGTGTGCAGTTCGGTTAACAGAGAAGGGTTAGCCTCAAGTACAGGAAATAAATTGGAAAGATATAATATATGGAAACTAAATTAGACTGGCCATGTAATTTTGGTGCCGAAGAAACGATAGCGGAGATCAAAGATAACATAGTGAGAAATTCCCGAGCTAAGGGTGTGGTTGTTCCGGAAGATCTTGGCATTTCTTTCGATCTAGATATAATACATAACTGAGCAGAAGGCTGAGCGCCATAGATGAACTTCACCGGAAGCAGAAGGGGTCCAGGAGTTTACCCTGGCAAACCAATCAGTCTAGCTGGAGGGATATGAGTTAATGTTTAATTTTCGAGATATAGCCTCCTAGATAGAGGATGAAAAAGGACAGTGGATGAAGATATTCTCTAATGTCTACGACCAGTTTAAACAGAGAACACAATTCCGCGAGGTGTCGAGCCACCAACCGATAAGCTTGTCCTGGGTTGAAAGCTTGTTGTGGATGGCCACCCAGGTGAGGAAAGAGTGCCTAATAATGTTGTATTTATTCCAGACAATAGATGCCCAAGCAACATTGCTTCTAGATGGTCTAAGGGTCTCATATGTGCTGCTAATTGTCAAGTGAGGACGATAATGGTTTAAGATCTAAAGAAAGTTGTCTTCAATGTCGGAAACATGGGGTATGAAATTTATGACATCTTTAATTTCAGTGACATAGGGCTGATGATGTCTACGAGTCGCCCTGACTTGGAGGGCCAAACCCACTGCCCATTATATAGAAGGTCTGCAACACGCGATATGTTGCGCATACGCGCCAAGTTGGTCCCTCCAGCCAGACTGATTCACAAAAGGATTCACAAGGGAAGTTTGGAAGAGCCATGTGTCGTACCAGATAGACACGGTGGTGCCGTTCCAGTGAGAACCTTATAAATACCCGCGGTCTGGTTGCGGAGGTAGGGATGAGAGTATATATGTATTTGTTCTTGATCTTCTCAGTGAGGGTTCATTGAGTCCATATAAAGTTTTGTTTTCTAGTTAGAATGTACCAGAAAGGCTTAAGGGCGGTCGTCTGATTCCAAATTTTGAGGTTGGGAATCCTAGGGTCGCCCTCATTTGCAAGCAAGGTGAGCTTATCCCAAGCTATCTTAGCCCCCGAGGTCTTCATCACCGAGCCAGTCCAGTGGAATCTGTGGAATAATTAGGAAAGTTCGTTTAGAACTCTTATAAGGAAGATAAAGATCGATGACCAATAGACCTGGCTGGGAAAGATAACTAATTTGATCAATGAAGTCTTCTAGCATATGTGAGGTTCTTGGAAGTCTATGAGTTGATACGGTTGGTAACTTTGAGAAATAAAAGTCTGCAATCGTTGTAGGAGAGCCTGGAAGTGATTAGGGGAACCCCAAGGTATCTGACAGGTAGCGTGCTTTCATTAAAACCAAGGGAGTTCAAGATGCCAATCATGATGGCCTCTGAGGTCCCTGAGAGGTAAATTTTTCTTTTGTTCGGGTTAAGCTGGAGGCCAAAAAGAAGAGTAAATCCGTTGAAACCCTCTTTGATGAGATTGATTGAAGGGGCATTGGTGCGACAGAAGATCATGAGGTATCCGTAAAGCAAAGTTGATGATCTTGAGTTTGTGGCATTTCCAATAGAATCCAAAAGATGGATTCTGAATTTTTTCATGTAGGATACTGGATAGAACCTGCCTGACAATGACAAAACTGTACGGGAAGAGAGGGTCTCCTTGACGGAGGTCCTTCAAGCTCGTGAATGTATTGGTGGGTGTACTGTTAATACATACTGCAAAAGAAGGGGTGGTGATTTATTGGATGATCCAATTGATCATCTCAGTAGTAAAGTGCCTAATATATTGAACATCCAGAATCAATCTCCAGCGCACATTATCGAAAGCTTTCCTTAGGTCGATTTTGAGAGCACATATGGGGCCCTTGTGGTTTGTGTGGTAGCCGTGCATGAGGTCCTGGGGTCAATCATAGAGGGGAGGGTGGTTTTGATTCTATTAGCTACGATTTTAGAGATAATCTTATAAATGACATTGCAACAGGAAATGAGCCTAAAATTTGAGGGAGAGGAAGGAGAGTCTATTTTAGGGATAAGGGCGATGAGGGTTTTGTTCCATTCGGGTCCATTTTCCTTTTACAGAAAAAATTCTTAACCCCCATGCAAATGTTAGGCCTAACAAGGTTTGAAGAAACCAACACTAAAACCATCAAGGCCCGAGACCTTATTACTATCAATATCAAACAAGCCTTTTTTAATTTCACCGTCCAAAATGGGTTTAATCATGTGAAACTTATTAGAATGAGATATCGAAGATTTTATAAGAGCCGTAATCTTCAAGGCCAGGGTAATTTCTAGGGATTTGGGTACCAATAAGGTCTTCAAAGTTCTTGAGGAAAGCGGAGAAGATCACTCTAGGATTGGAGCTAGAGGAGCCGTCATGGTTAACATTTGGGAAGATTTTATTACGAGCTCTTCGAGCCCTTATGTTATTATGAACTTTTTTGGAGTTTACATCCCCAAGCTTAAGCCAAGTTTTCCTAGATTTCTTCTTGAGTAAGGTTTCCTCAGCACGGTTATCGAAAATGTTGGTTGTAGAAGCCTCATGCTCAAAAGAGATGATATAGTTATTTAACGGGTTGGAGGTAAGGTTTATCTGAGCCTGAGAGAGAGCAGTTTGGGCCTCATTCCCCCTATGGCTAATATTGTTGAATTCGCGCTTGTTGAGAGAAACATGGGTAGGGGCGAGCCGAGCGAATTTGATAATAATAGTTGACATGGGGTCTTTGTCCCAAGGAGAGTTCCAACTGGCAGCGACAAGGCTTTGGAAGTTCAGTGAAAATGCCACATATTAAAAAAAATTAAAAGGTTTAAGACTCGAGATGAATGAGGAGGTAAGGTATAGATTATGAGGGTGTGGTCCGAGGTACGAGGGAGGTCAAAGTGGGTAAAGAAATTCAGGAAAGTGTCATTCCAAGGCCCTATCAATCCTCGAGGAGATTGGATTTTCTATTTGGCGGTTGGACCACGAATATTGGAACCAAGAGGATCTGACGGTCATCAAGGCTGGAAGTGCGAAAACAGTCATTAAATAATGAGATAGATATGTTCCAGTAGTTTTTGGTGTTGGAACACTCTGAGGGATTGTGAATCGCATTGAAGTCCCCAATGATAATCCAAGGATTCAAAGCATTGGTTTGGGTGATCGTGGTAATTTCCCTCCAAAGAGGTTGGTGCTCAGATTCCTTATTGAAGCCGTAAACATTAGTGAGACTGAATATCAACTTCTTAGCTATCCAAGTTATGTTACGATTATGATTTTGGGAGAGGTGAAACCCAAGGTTATATTGCATACGATTGGGTTCGAGGAAATCAAATTATACCATAATGGTGGTTCTCATGTTTAGTTTTAAATTCCCACCAGAGTAACATTTTTGTCATAATAAGGTTAACATTTTCAATGTTTACTTTGGTTTCTAGCAGGAAAATAACATTGTTACTATTTGAAAAAATAAATTCACAGGTATTCTTTTGGCGAACAGAGTCATTTCAACCCGTCACATTCCAACTGGCGAGACATATTAATTAAAGCACTAAATTTGATAAAATTTTGGAATAAATGTAGTACATAATGAAGGGTATTCCCAAACATACATACCTTCACTTACGAAGGGGTCCTTATCCTTTAATACCGATATCAGTTGACCAACAACGTTATAACTGAGAGAGTCGATACCACGACAAACTTCCAAGCATTCCCCTTCCATGCTAATGCGGAAGTCCTCGTATGAGGACAATGGTAGAGAGTGATTCTCACTTAAAACAACTAGCGAGAGGTCAGGGGACTTAACTTTGTTGGACCATCTGTGAGTCATCTCGAGCATCGTGTTTGAGACAATAAAACACTATTAATTGATTTTTCTCTCAGACGAGCTAACATTTTATATAAAATAAAACATTATATCCCCAAGCTAACGACGGATAATTTAACGGTTATTTTCTTCCTTAAGCACGACATAGAGGACATGTCCTTAAGCGAAAGGATTCGTAATTCGATACATAAACGGGGCCAAAAATTATTCAAGGATAATGCAAACATACTATATGGGTGTAAGTTTAAGAAAATTAGACTGATAAATACGAAAACTGTATCAAACAAAATTATAAAGGCACGTCTAAATCTAAGTTATTTTATAAGAAAGATGTTCATTTACACTAATATAGCATGTTGTGTCATGTTTTATAGGCAGGTATAGCCAAAGCCATCTAGGAATGAGGAAGCATGCTATGGAGGATGTTACTCGATTGTTGATATTTTTTATTTTCTTAACCATATTATACTCAGTCTCAAGAGATGCAACGGGTTGGAACATGGTATATTATATCAAAGGCCTTGGAAAAATAAATGACTATGATTTGTCCAGATCAGTATTCCAGAAGCTTCTCCACTCAATTAGAATATGTATTGTTGCCGAAAACCTCGATAGATTTATCGGCTGCGTTGCACTTCTATTCGTAAGAATGTTCCTTAATTAAATATAAGTTAAACAAATATCTCTTAATGATAATAATTTTTGTGATGCAACCCTTCATCATGGAGCACATATTAATTGGACAACATCTCGTGATGTCGAACATGATCCCAAGGTTCTTCAAATGGTGGGGAATGGAGTGCAAACCATCAACCATGGAGATGATTCAAAAGCTAAACCTGCTACGAGATGATGAGGTATGAAATATATATTCTCATACTTTATGAGTTTTTTTGGAAAGAACTCGCTTAGTT